>PVJL010005902.1:6020-100786 GCA_004026885.1 Lyroderma lyra
AAAAAAAAAAAAAAAAAAAAAAAAAAAAAAAAAAAAAAAAAAAAACACAAAAAACTTAATGATAACGACTCAAAAAAAGAAAAAAATCCAGAACTGAGACACATAACATTAAAAACAAGGAAATGGAGGGAAAAAAATCATAGAAAACCACCAAACTAAAATAATAGACAGAAACAAAAAAGCAAAGAAAACAATGGACACACCAAGCTACCAGAAAACAAAAAATAAAAAGACTACAGAAAATTCTCATATACCAAGGATCACCCTAAATGTAAGTAGACTGAACTCACCAATAAAACGTCATAGTAGCAGATTGAATAAACAAACAAAACCCAACCATACACTGTCTCCAACCATACATCTCAGCTACAAGGACAAATACAGACTCAAGTGAAAGGGTGAAAAACAGTATTACAAGCAAATGTCATCCAGAGAAAAGCAAGTATTGCCAGCCATACTTACATATGATGAATCAGACTTCAGGATAAAAAAAGTAACAGAAGACAAAGATGAACACTTCATAATCATAAAGGGGACAATACAACAAAAAGACATGACACTTATTAATATATATGCCCCTAATCAGGAAGCACCAAAATATACATAGCAATTACAGTCATACCTTGGTACCTGACTACTTTGAAACTCATCAAATTTGGTACTGAACACATTTTCATGCAAAAAATTTGTCCTGGTACTCATTATTTGTTTGGTACTCAACACACAAGCTAGAACCTGTCAGTGTCTATTGCCTCCTGACCTGCTACCCTTTCTAGCTGAAACAAGGGGTCATATGTTAGTCATATGGTAGCTCCTGCCCTGTGCACATACCCTTGAAGTCTTAGCTTCTGTAGTCATTTTGTCTATTTTTGGTTTGGGAATGTATTAAATTTATTTATATTATTTCTTATGGGAAAAATTTGTATAGTACTCATTGTTTTTGGTACTTATCACACCTCCTGGAACCAATTAACAACAACTACCGAAGTACCACTGTACTAACAGAACTAAAGGGAGAAACTGACAAAAATGCAACACCTCATTGACAGCTATGGATAGATCATCCAAACAGAAAGTCAATAAAGAAATATCAGCTTTAAATGACACACTGGACCAAAGGGACATTTACAGAGCACTTCGTCCTAGAACAAAAGATTATACATTACTTTCTAGTGTACATGGAACATTCTCAAGGATAGGCTATATATATATGCTGGGACACAAAACTAGCCTCAGCAAATTTCAGAAAACTGAAATCATATCAAGCACATTCTCTGACTAAAAGGCTTTGAAATTAGAGATCAACTGCAAAAAGAAAGGAGGAAAACCACAAACACGTGGAGATTAAAGAACAACTAGATCCAAGAGAAACAGAAAAGAGATCAAAAGATACACAGAAACAAATGAGAAATGAAAGCATGTCATATCAAAATTATTGGGATACAACGAAGGCAGTATTAAGAGGAAATTTTATATCATTACAGGCATATCTCAAGAAACAAGAAAAATCCCAAATAAACAACCTAACATTACATCTTAAAGAACTAGAAAAAGAAAACAAATGAAACCTAAGATCGGCAGAAGGAAGGAAATAATAAAATTACAACAAAACTAAATGAAATAAGAGTACAAAAAGACAATAGAAAAGAATTAAGGCAACAAAAAGCTGGTTCTTTGAAAAGATTCATAAAATTCACACACCTCTGGGGCTAGACTCACTGAGGTAAAGAGAGAAAAGATTCAAATAATTATAATCAGAAATGAAAGAAGATAAATTATGATGGACACCACAGAAATACAAAGGATCATATGGAAATACTATGAAAGACTATACGTCACCAAATTCAATAAACCAGAAGAAATGGACAAGTTTTTAGAAACATATACCCTTCCTAGACTGAATAAAATACTGGAAAAATCTAAATAGACCAATCAACAGTAAGGAAATAGAAATAATCATCCAAAACCTCCCCAAAAGCAAAAGTCTAGGACCAGATGGCTTCACTAGTGAATTCTACCAAACACTCAAAGATGATTTAACACCTGTCCTCAAATCCTTCCAAAAACTTAAAAAAGAAGCAATACTTCCTACCTCATTTTACAAGGCCAACATTACCCTGATACCAAAACCTGGTAAGGATAACACACACACACATACACACACAAACACACACACACACACACACACACACACACACACACACCCAAAATTACAAACCAGTATCTGTGATGAATACAAATGCAAAAATCCTAAACAAAATACTAGCAAATCAAATACAAAAATAATTTATAAAAAGGGCTGTCTGGAAAGTATTCAGCCATGTAATATGAAATATAGAGGTATTTATGCCCAGATTTTTTCCGGACAGCCCTCATATATCAAAATCAAGTGGGGTTCATTCCAGGGGCACAAATATGATTCAACATATGCAAATCGATCAATGTAAGACACTACATAAACAAAATAAAAGCTAAAAATCATATGAACATACCAATAGATGCAGAAAATGCATCTGACAAGATATAGCATCCATTTATGACTAAAACACTTAATAAAATAGATACAGAAGGAAAGTAACTCAACATAATAAAGGCTATATATGACAAACCCTGAGCTAGTATCATACTGAATGGTGAAAAACTAAAGGCCTTTCCTCTAAAATCAGGAGTAAGACAAGGATGCCCCCTCTCACCACTGTTGCTCAACACTGGAAGTTACAGCCAGAGCAATCAAGCAAGGGAAGAAATAAAAGACATACAAATTAGGAATAAAGAACTTATATTGTCACTTTTTGCAGATGACATGATTCTTTATATAGAAAATCCTAAAGACTCCACCAAAAAACTATTATAAACAAATGAATACAGTAAAATTGTAGGATACAAAAATCAATGTACAGAAATCCATTGCATTCCTATATACTAACAATGAAACATCAGAAACAAAAATGAAAAAGAAAAAATCTTTTATAATTGTAACAGAAAGAATTAAATACCTAGGAATAAACTTAACAAAGGATGTGAAGGACCTACACATTGAAAACTATAAGACATTATTAAAGGAAACTGAAGAAGACACAAAGAAATGGAAATACATTCTGTGTTCATGGACTATTAGAATCAACGTGGCTGGCCATATTACCCAAAGCAATATCCAGGTTTAATGCAATCCCCATCAAAATACTAATGACGTTTTTTTTCTTTTCTTTTCCTCTTTTTTTTTTTGGTCCGGGGGTGGGGGTGTGTGGGGGGGGGGGGGGGGGGGGGGGGCATAGTTCCCTGGCTGGGAACTGAACCCAGGCCTCAGTGTTGAAAGCGCCAAACCCTAGCCACTACACCACCAGTATCCTACTAAAAAAGAACAAGCCTGGAGGCACCACACTGCCTGACTTCAATTTATACTACAAAGCAACTATAATCAAAACATCATGATACTGGCAAAAAACAAGACACACCAATGGGACAGAAATGAAAACCCAGAAATAAACCCACATATATAAGGGCTGTCCAGAAAGTATCTGGCCATGTAACTGTTCTTATTATATTAATAAAGGCTGGATTTTTTCCCAGACAACCCTTGTACATGGGCAGGTAATTTTAGACAAGAAGTCAAAAACATACGATGGACAGAAGAAAGCCTCTTCAATAAATGGTGCTGGGAAAACTGCAAAGCCCCATGTAAAAGTTAGCATATACCAAAATGAACTCAAAATGCATCAATGACCTAAACATAATAAGACCTGAAACAATAAATTGCATAAAAGAAAACACTAGTCCTAAACATATGGACCTTGGGTTCAGGGAGGAATTTGTGAATTGGACCTCAAAGGCAAGGAATGTAAAAGCAAAAATAAATGAATGGGACAATATCAAACTATAAAGCTTCTGCACAGCAAAAGAAGCCATCAACAAAACAAAGAGACAGCCAACCAAATGGAAGAAAATATTTGCAAACAATTCCTCCAATAAAGGGCTAATAACTGAAAATATATAAAGAACTCTAAAACTCAACAACAGAAACAAAAAAACAACAATCTAATTAAAAAACGGGCAGAGGACCTGAACAGATACTTCTTCCAAGAGGACATACAAATGGCCAACAGATAAATGAAAAAAGTTCCAACTTCACAAGCTATTAGGGAAATGCAAATCAAATCTAAAGTGAGATATCACCTCACATTTGTTTGAATGGATATCAACAACAAGATAAATAATAGCAAGTGTTAGAGAGGCTAGGAGAAAAAGGAACCTTTATATACTGCTAGTGGGAATGTAAATTGGTACAACCACTATGGAAAACATATGGAGGTTCCTCAAAAAATTAAGAATAGAATTATCATATGACCTAGCAATCCCTCTTCTGGGTATCTACCAAGAAAAATAAGAAAACATTTATCCATAAAGATATACATACCCTGATATTCACTGCAGCATCATTCACAGTGGCCAAAACATGGAAACAACCAGTGTCCTTTGATAGATGACTGGATAAAAATGTGGTACATATACACAATGGAATATTACTCAGCCATAAGAAAAGAGGAAATACTGTCATTTGTGACAAAATGGATGAATCTTGAGATTATCAAGCTAAGTGAAAAAAGTCAGAAAAAGTTGAGAACCATGTGACTTCACTTATATGTGATATATAAAACTGAAAGCAACAAAGGTATAAGACAAAGAAACAAAAACTCATACACACAGACAACAGTTTACTGATTACCAGAGGGTAATTAGGGAGCGGAGTACTATAGGAGGACGGGGTGGTCAAATCAAAAGAAAAAAGAATCCCAATGGCATTTTTCACAGGACTAGAACAAATAATCCTCAAATTTATATGGAACCATGAAAGACCAAGAATAGTCAAAATGATCTTAAGAATAAACAACAAAGTTGGAGGTATCATGCTATCCGACATCAAACTAGTACTGGCATAAATACAGACACACAGATCAATGGAACAGAATACGAAGCCAGAAATAAACCCACGCTTTTATGGTCAATTAATCTATGACAAAGAAGGAAAGAATATACAATGGGGTAAAGATAGTGTCTTCAACAAATAGTTTTAAAAAACTGGACAGATACATGCAAAAAAAGGAAACTAGACCACTTTCTTACATAGTATGCAAGAACAAACACAAAATGGATTAGAAGCTTAAAAGACCCAAAATGATAAAATTCCTAGAAGAAAACATAGGCAGTAAACTCCGTGATAACACACTCAGCGATATTTTTTGGATATGTCTCCTCAAGCAAGGGAAACAAAAGAAAAAGTAAACAAATGAAATTACATCAAACTAAAAAGTTTCTGTACAGTAAAGGAAACCATCAACAAAACAGAAGACAACCTACTGATTGGGGAAAGATACTTGCAAATCATATATCCAATAAGGGGTTAATATCCAAAATATATAAGAAACTCATACAACGCCCCCAAAACAAACAATCCAATTAAAAAATTGGCAGAGGACCTAAAGAGACATTTCTCCAAAGAGGATATACAGATGGCCAACAGACATATGAACAGATGCTCATTGTCACTAATAATCAGGGAAATGCAAATTAAAACCACAATTAGATATCACCTCATGCCTGTCAGCATAGCAATCATCAATAAAACAAACAAGTGTTGTTGGCGAGGAAGTGGAGAAAAGGGAACCCCCATTCACTGTTGGTGGCACTGTAAATTGGTGCAGCCACTATGGAAAACAGTATGAGGTACCTCAAAAAGTTAAAGATAAAAATACCATTATGACCCAACAATTCTACTTTGGAATATTTATGTGAAAAAATCCAAAACACTATTTCAAAAAGACAAACGTTTCCTTATATTCACTGCAGCATTATTTACAATAGCCAAGATATGGACTCAACTAAGTGCCCATCAATAGAAGAATGGATAAAGAAGATACGATACATTTATACAACAGAATGTTATTCAGACAGAAAAAGAATGAAATCTTGCCATTTGCAACAACATAGATGGAATTAGAAGGTGGTATGCTAAGTTAATTCAGACAAGGGAAAACAAATACCACATGATTTCACTTACATGTGCAATCTAAAAAAGAAAACAAACAAACAAATAAATCAGATACAAATTCATGGACAGAGAATAAATGGATGGTTGCCAGATGGGAGGGGCCTTGCAGCAACAGATGAAAAAGGAAAAGGGATTAAGAAGTATAATCTGGCTGTTATAAAAATAGGCACAGCAAAGAGAATATAGTCAATATTGTGATAACTATGTATGGTGTCAAGTGGGTACTATAATTAATGGGTTGATAACTTTATAAGTTATATAAATAGCTAATCACTATATTGTACTCCTGTAACTAATACAATATTGTATGTCAAGTGTAACGGAAATTTAATTAAATTTAAAAAATATACCGCATATACAAAGAAGTCCACTCAGAGGATGCATGTCAGTCAAAAGAGATTACTAATAAGCAAGGGAAATAATGTGGCCTTGCAAATATGGGAAGAGGAGACTCCTAAGGCGTGGTGGAAGCCCACTGCTTGCCAGTCTCTCTGTCCGCAGTCCTACACATTCCTTCTGCACACCAGTTGCTTTGCGGAGCTGACTGGGAATCCTTTGTTGCAACATCTCGGCTACTGCAGGCAGGTGTGAGAACTGGTCCCAGCACTCTGGTAAACCAGCAGTATCTACTCAGGTTAAACACATGTGTACCCTACGATCTGGCAACTGCATTCCTCAGAATATATGCAACAGAAGCAACTGCATGCGAACAAGAGCGGCCCTATTTGTTATAGTCCCCAAAGGGACACTAAACAGATATCCATGGCTACCAAATCAAAAAGAGTATGCATGCTTCCACTGATGATACCAAGTTCAAAACAGGTAAAACTAATGGGTTATTAGGGGACAGAAGAGTGAGAGCCAAAGGGCAACAGGATTCTAGGGTGCTGGTCATGTTTCTTCACCTGGTATTTGCTGTACAAGTGTGCTCACCTTATGACCTGCACACTTACCACTTGTGTCCCTTTCTGTACATCAGCAGTGTCTAATCTTTTGGCTTCCCTTGGCCACAGTGGAAGAAATACACTAACACTAACAATAGCTCATGAGCTAAGAAAAAGGTCACAAAAAAATCTCATGTTTTAAGAATTTGTGTTGGGCCGCATTCTGGGCTACAGGTTGGACATGCCTGCTGTATATGGACTCCTACTCAGCAATAAAAAGGAATGAACTCTTGAATTCAATAGCTTAGATGGATCTCAAGGGCCTGTGCTGAGTGTAAAAGCCATTTCAAAAGGCAACATACAGTTCTATTTACAAACATTCTTGAATTATAGGGATGGAGAACAGATTAGCATTTAGCAGGGGCGAGGGACTGGAAAGAAGGGAGAGGAGGACATGCAACTGTAAAGGGACAGCTCAAGGAAGGGAACAGTTCTGTACCTTGATCGCAGTGGTAGTTACAGGAATCTACACATGTGGTAAGACATAGAACTCCACACACTCATTATACCAAGTCAGTATCCTGGGTTTGATATTGTACTGTAACTATGTAAGATGCAACCACTGGGAGAAACTCAGTGAAGGACCCCTCTGTACTACCTTTGCAACTTCCCATAAATCTATAATTATTTCAAAAGAAAAAGAAAAAATAAACATTCTTTGGTGGCTTTCCATTGCTGTTATGATAAAAGAAAACCCTCTTCACCATGGAGCTGGGGCGCTTGCTTGGTCCCACTAGGCTCCTCTCACACCCAATAGCTCACTCTATGCTCTAGTCATATAGGCCTAGCCCCTGTCCCTCAGATTCCCAGTATCTTTCAGCATACACTGTTCCCCATGCTGGGAACAGTCTTCTCTCACCACCTCTTCCCTTAGTTAACTCCTCCTCTTCTTCCTGGTCTCAGCTGAAGGGTCACCTCCCCAGGAAAACCTTCATGGGCTCTCCTTGAAACATGTCACTATTTCAGAGTTCCTGTCCCAGCTGCCATTTTCCACTGTCTCTACTTACTGGACTGTTTTCCTGCTGAACTTTGGATTACAAGCAGAACTTGGTCACTATCATGCTCCTGGCATGGGCCTGGCTCACAGTACCACTAGTTAAACAAATCCACAGAGAGAGCAAATGGAAGTATCTGCACCTAGAGAAAACCTTCCTAGGGCATGCTGCCATCCTGTTTCAAATGCTTCACAATCCCTACCACTCATCAGTCAGACCTGAGTATGAACCTCAGGTCTGTTATATCCTATGCGACACTGACATGTCACTTACCTCTCTGAGCCTGCTTCCTGGCCAGTGATATAACAGCAAGCTCCCCACATAAGACTTGACTCAACGTCTATGCGTGGGCGATTCCCTTGCAATTTCTCTGTTGAGCAAATCAGTTCCATTTTGGACCTGTCTGGATCCAAGGCCTAAATATACCAGGCCCTGCAAAAGAGCTAGGAGCCCTAAGAGGTAGGCATCATAGCTCCATCCCCAACTGTGACCCTCTGAGTAAGTTCCTTCTCTGTTCTGGGCTGGTTTCCATCTTTAAAATGGGAAGGATAAGACTACAAAAGAGCTACAGGCACTGCCACTTAAAAGAAACGATGAGGTCACAAGCTAAAATTCAAGTATGTTTATAAATCCAATTCCAGTATATTCAAGAGGGCCAATCTGTAGGACACAAGCAAGTAAACCCTGATGTAAAGCAGTAAAGTATTACCCTAGCCATTATTTTCTGTAGTTCTCAGAGGTAATCTTTATACCCATCTTCCAGGTGAGGAGGCTGAGGCCTCGGCCAGAAGTAAGAGCAGAGCTGGGCTTTGACCCTGACTGCTCACCTATGAGCTGAGCTTCCTTCTTACCATATCACCAATTCACCTGAAGCCAAAAGTTTCATGACTCAGAGCAGAAGGTAGTGAGCACCAGGGGGACCCTCACTGCCCATCCAGTACCTCCTCCTCTGTGACAGCATAGATGTTGACCTCTTCCTCCTCTTCCTCTTCCTCTTCCTTTTCTCCTCTTGCCAGCCGGGCGTCTCTCTCTGCTTTCCACTTTTCCACTAATTCAGCTCTGACTGAAGACAAGAGAGAGCATGTGTTACTTTGGTCTCTAAAAAGCTTTAAACACTGTGCCGGGCAAGGCCAAGATGTTCTCTCAAGAAAGGGACACGCTTCATTCTTCCCTGGTGGGTGGGAATCAGATGTGAGGGCAGTCTGGTCTTATAACAGGTCTCGCTTTAAGCCTCTATAAGGCAGCTTTTTAGGGAACATCCTCAGATCTTCCCTAGTTCAACAGGGGAACTTCCTGACATGCTCATGTGAAAACAGAGATGCAGTTGTAGAGCATGCTAGCAAAGATCTCCAATTCCTAACCACCTGCTTGCAAAGTCCTAATTCAATGAACTACATGGGAAGTAGCACTAACTTATTCTTCACAAAGTTGTCATGAGGCTTCAAAAGAAATGTCCACAAAAGATTCAGCATAATGTCTGATATGGGAAAGCACTAGAAAGGGAGACTAATCTTTTTCCACAGTGATACTCTGTTAGCTGAGTTTAAAGGAGATCTTTAAACTGCCAGCCTGCGGCTTCCCCAACATTTTCCTTCTAGCCCAACACCTCGCTAACACCCTCACAGTCATTGGGGGTTAGATCATGGGCAGACCATTTCCTCTGAAGACCATTAGCAACAAAGAAAATTCCCTTCTGATATAAAGCACGATTTAAAAACCTGTTTTCAAAAGAGAGAACAGGAACCAGATACCATCTATAATGAAATGAAATACCTATAAACCTACGTTTCTTCTCATATTCCTGTTCCAAAGGCACAATAACACCATCATCCTCATCTAGGTAACCGTAGTATTCAAAGTCGATCGCCTTCATGAGCTCAGCTCGAGTCTTTCTTGGAGGAGGAAGAGCTAAAAGAAAGACCAATGACATAGCTGATTCTCCCATCAGTCACACTCAAACCTTCCCCCTTCACAATGTTATGCAGGCATACAGTGTGTACGTTCAAGAAAAACGCAGGAAATACGTACTTCTCTAAACTAGTAAAAGGATTATGTAAGTGGCACCATTTTTTAAAAAAAAAATCAGTGTTGAAACCTTTGATCCAATTAGTTCATTTAAAATGAATCTAACTTAAAAAACAAAACCAAAGCTGGCAAAGCTTTATGGACAGAAATGTGCATCCCAGCACTATTTATATAAGTGAAAACTTGGAATGCCCTAGAATTGTTAATTGCAGGATATATGTGCAATGGGGTAGTTTATAGCCTTGATAATGCTGTTTCACAAAGTGCTTTAATAACATAGGTAACACCATAACGTTTAGTGAAATAAAAAGATGGGAAAACATAAATATATAGGTAACAACAAAAGAAACTATAAACAAAAGATAAATGAGAAGTCCTGAAAAAAGTATCTTCAAATGAAAGATTACTAATCAGAATATTTAATTAATGAAAATCAAAAGGGAAATGACAACCAAATAAATTAGTCAAAGAATAAAACTTGATCATTTGAGGAGAAAAAAAATCATATGTATGAAAATTTCAATTAGTGATTGAATTAAATTATCAATTTCATTAGTAATTAGAGAAATAAAAATAATTTATTTCTCAACCATCAAATCAGCAAATATTTTATAATTATGAAAATCTGAAAATAACTAGAAGTCTACCAAAGCAGGAATGGTTTTATAAAGTATGTTTTATAAAGTTAATCCATACCATGATATTCTCTAATCCTTCTCATCCACTAATAGGAGTTCGAAGTAGAACTACAGGAGGATATCAATAGATATCACAACACAACTGATATGGGAGAGTCACTGTGTTCTGGTAGGCTTCCATCTGTCACTGTGATAGTAATGATAACTCTGTCCATCCCTCCACTACTCTTAGTCCATGTGTTGTGAGTGGTAATTACCATGCTGGCTGCAATCAGGGCAGAGTACGTGGCTGGAACCTGGCTGGCTGGGAGCACTGCACTCGGCCACAGGGACTGGTTTAAGGATGGAACGAACTAAGATCTAATCAAAACCACCATACTCAATTCTGGGAATTTTGCTTGAACTGCTTGGGGGGAAAATCTGTTGCTGAGAGAAAATAAAATGTACGTTAATGATGAACAACTTGTCACTGCAAGCCTTGGAGAATTAAAGAAAAAAAATCTCACACAATGCAAGTCAAAACTACAACATGGAGAAATTCCTAAAGGCAAACTACCTGTGAGCTTTTCAATTACGAGAGCCAAAAAATTTAGGCTTTTCTGCCTAAAGTGATTGGGATTGAGTCACCTGTCACTTTTACTGATGAAATTTAGCTGATGGAAAAACTATGGAAGTATTACACACATAAAAGGACGGAAAGGGAATATACCGAATAGATAATAATGGTTAAGTTATCTCAAGCAGGGACACTGAGACTGGGAAAGTGAGGGGTGTCAAGAGGATTGTATTACTTTTTAAATTATACTCATCAAGACTAACTTGGACACTTTCTTGTTTTAAAAAATCTATACCTGGAATAAAGAAAAATAAATTTAGAAAAATGTAAATGCAAAAAAAAGAGAAACACACTCAACATAACCTCAATTTAGGAGCCCCACCACCACCACTGAAACCCTTAAAAAACTGGAAGAAAATATGTCCTGACATGTCAACAATTATAATCTACATGTTGTGAAAACGCAGGTGATTTTTTTCCTCATTTTCTATATTTTATAACTTCTCTGTAATAAAATTATACTACTTTCATAATGAACAGCATAGTATTTAAACTCTGAATTATTTTTAAATGATGTTAATGACATAGGCAAAAGCAGTTTTGGCATAATAAATTATATTTATAAACAAACAAAAAAGTGACTAAAAAGAAATAGAGTAGAATGCCAACAATAGTAAGAATACTGGTTATCACTGTTGTCTGCTTTTTACATTTTTTTCTATAAGTGTTCAGAAAGCAAAATTAAATTACCTCATTTCATTGTGCTTCACTGTATTTGCTTAGCAGATACAGTAGTACCTTGGTACTCATAGTTAATTGGTTCCAGGAGGTGCAATGAGTATCAAAAACAACAAGTACCAAACAAATTTTTCCAATAAGAAATAAGGCAATGGTGCCTCGGTACTCATTGTTAATTGGTTCCAGAAAGTACAACAAGTACCAAACGACAAGTACTGGGACAAAAATTTTCACGTCAAAATGCATTGAGTACCAAATTCGACAAGTTTCAAACCAGTCAAGTACCAACATACAAGTATGACTGTATTACATTTTTACAAATTGAAGGTTTGTGGCAATCCTGCTTCAATCAAGTCTACTTGCTCCATTTTTCCAATAACATTTAATCACTTTGTGTCTCTGTCACATTTTGGTAATTCTCCCAATACTGTAAATATCTTCATTATTATTATATTTGTTATGGCGATCAGTGATCTTTGATGTTGCTATTATAATTGTTTTGGGGAGCCACAAACCATACCCATGTAAGATGAAAAACTTAATCAGTAAATGTGTGTGTTCTGACTGCTCCACCAACTGGCAGTTCCTCTTTCTCTCTCCCCTCTCCTCCCTCTCTCTGTCTCCCTTGAGCCTCCCTATTCCCTAAGACACAATATTGAAATTAGATTTAATAACCACACAATAGCCTCTAAGTATTCAAGTAAAACAAAGAGTTACACACCTCTCAATTTAAATCAAATGCTAGAAATGAGTAAGCTTAGGGAGGAAAGCATGTTGAAAGCCAAGACAGGTAGAAAGCCAGGCCTACTGTGCTAAACAGTTAGTCAAGTTGTGAATGCAAGGAAATGTTCTTGAAGCAAATTAAAAGTGCTACTCCAGTGAACACACAAATGTTAAGTGAAACAACCTGATTGCTGATGTCGAGAAAGTTTTAGTGGTCTCGATAGAAGACCAAACCAGACACAACATTCCCTTAAGCCAAAGCCTCAACCAGAGCAAGACACTAACTCTCTTCAATTCTATGAAGACTGAGAGAGGTGAGGAAGCTGCAGAAGAAAAGTCTGAAGCTAGCAGAGGTTGGTTGACGAAGGTTAAAGAAAGCTGTCTTCAAACATAAAAATGCAAGGTGAAGCCGCAAGAAGCTAGCAAGTTATCCAGAAGATCTAGCTAAGATAATTAATGAAAACTGCTACACTAAACAACAGATCTTCAGTGTAGATGGAACAGCCTTACACTGTAATATGCCATCTAGGACTTCCATAGCTAGAGACAAGTCAGTGCCTAGCGGCAAAGCTCCAACAGACAAGCTGACTCTCTTGTTAGGGGCTAATGCAGCTGGTAACTTTAAGCTGAAGCCAATGCTCATTTTATTATTCTAAAAATCCTAGGGTAGTTAAGAATTATGCTAAATCTATTCTGCCTGTGCTCTACAAATGGGAACAGCAAAGCATGGATGACACCATATCTATTTAGAACACAGTTCACTGAATAGTTTCAGCCCAGTGTTGAGACCTACTGCTCAGAAATCAAGATTCCTTTCAAAATATTACTGCTCACTGACAATGCACCTGGTCATCCAAGAGCTCTGAGGCAGACATACAATGAGATTGAGGTTGTTTTCATGCCTGCTCACACAACATCCATTCTGTGGCACATGGATCAGGGAGTAATTTCAACTTTCAAGTCTTATTACTTAAGAAATACATTTCATAAGGCTATCCTCTGATGGATCTGAGCAAAATAAATAAAAAGTCTTCTGGAAAGGAGTTACCATTCTAGAGTCCATTAAGAGCATTCAGGATTCTAGGAAGAGGTCAAAGTAACAGCATTGACAGGAGTTTGGAAGAAGTTGAGTCCAACCCTCATGGACAACTTTGAGGGGTTAAGACTTCATGGAGGAAGTAATGCAGATGTGGTGAAAATAGCAAGAGAACTAGAGCTGGAAATGTGCCTGAATTGCTGGAATCTCATGATACAATATGGATGGAAGAGGAGTTGCTTCTTATGGATCAGCAAAGAGAGTGGTTTCTTGGAATGGAATGTACTCCTGGTGAAGACACGGTGAAAATGGTTGAAAATGACAACAAAGGATTTGGACTATTACATAAATTTAGTTGATAAAGCAGTAGCAGACTTGAGAGGACCGACTCCAATTTTGGAAGAAGTCCTAGTGTGGGTAAAATGCTATCAAACAACATCACATGCTACAGAGAAATCATTCGTGAAAGAGTAAATCAATGCAACAAAGTTCATTGTTGTCTTATTTTAAGAAACTTCCATAGTCACCCCAACCCCAGCAACCACTACCCTGATCAGCCATCAGCCATCAGCTGGATGGGGTGACTATGGAAGTTTCACCCTGACCAGCCATCAGCCATCAGCATCGAGGCAAGACTCTCCACCAGCTAAAGAATCACATCTCACTGAAGGCTCAGATGATGGTTAATATCTTTTAGAAATGAAGTATTTTTAAATATAGGTATGTATATTGTTTTTTAGCATAATTCTATTATTGCTCAATCAGTAGACTATAGTATAAATGTAACTTTTATGTGACTGGGAAACCAAAAAATTCATTACTCATTTTATTGAGATATTTGATTTATTATGGTGGTCTGGAACCAAACCTGCAAATCTCCAAAGTATACCTTTACATGAACTCTCCAGGCCAGTGGTTTCCAATTGCATTTTGGAAAGACAAGGTTCAGCTGAAATTCTCTGGGACCATGGAGGGAAAGAGCAGGAGAACTGCAGGTGCTTTGCTGGATTAACACAGACAAGCTCCACTTTTCTCTGTTTTTACCTACTGCAGTTTGGCCAAAGGTTTTACTTATCCTTCAGTTAGAGATTTTTCAAGTAATAATTGAACTATAAACCTAATTCAATAAACTTCAGAGTCTGCCCCAATAATTTTGGGAAATTTCAAATATGGGAACTCCTCACTCAGACTGAAAGACTGGCATGTGCAAAGAGTGTGGAATTTGGCATTAGTCAATTCTGGGTACTTTCCAGCCCCAGTTGTGTGGTCCCAAGCTTGTGAATTCAACTTTTGGTTCTTAAAGTTTCTCCTTTAAAATTTGGGAATAGGTGTTCCCTGGTGGTGTAGTGGCTTAAGGCTTCATCACTGGTGCTGTCAGTGCTGCGGCCTGGGTTCAATTCCTAGCCAGGGAACGACCCATATACAAAAAAAAAAAAAAAATTGGGAATAATAATTCTGACACTATAAGGTTTTTGAGTAGCTAAGAAATGGTATAGGAAAACACCCAACACACAGCATGTCTACCATTATGATGATTACCAAAAATTCATGGCTAGCTTTTTTGGCTCTCTGAGCAGCAGCATGGCGGTCAGCAAAAACAAGCACTTTGCAAAAGGGGGCAAAAGGGAGCTGAGAAGAAAGTGGTTGATCCATATTCTAAGAAAGATTGGTATGATGTGTCAGTACCAGCTATGTTCAATATAAGAATTATTAGAAAAACACTGGTCATAAGAACCCAAGGGCAAATATCTTCCACAACACATCAGAAACATGGCAGCAGGAGGGGTCTCCTTGAAATTTCCCCAGGAAGTTACAACAAATTGAACAGCTATAATTCAATAAAGAATTACCTACACAACTCACAAACGCATCTGGGATATGTGTGCATCAAAAAATCTGAAGGTGGGCGAATCAGGGTGAACAGGGGAGGATGGAAGGGGGAAGTGCACAGATGGGGCTATGAGATGCAGCCTAGAGCTCACTATGATCCCGGGAGAGGGGAAGAATGAAATTGCATCCTGTAGCCCACAATCCTGCCAAGGGATCAGCACATAATATGGCTGAACCCAGCGATTGGGGCAAGGACCTCTGGGCAAAGACCAAGTACAGAAGTGCAAAAGCCCATACGGCCACACAGAAAACCAAGCCACTGAGCCTGGCCACCTGCCACCACCTTTACAGAAGTCATCTCCCCGACACCCTTCCAGTGTTAGCAGCAGGCCTTAGAAGAAACTGTAACAGTTGAGTATCACGTTAAAGGGCAGAGTATCTACAGCCCTGAAAACTTGAGACAGTTCCTGAGCAGTAGACGCACAGTGCAGCTATTTCCACAACAGTAAGGAACTGTAAGGGTGTGACAGCTATGGGATGGCAGCGACCATTGCCCAGAGCCACAAACACACCTCTCCCAGCCCACCCATCCCCAGGGACACCCAGGGCAGCTGAGAAATACAAACTACAGCAGGGGCACCCTTGGGTGCCAGAGACTCAGAACACCATCAGGGTGGTGCCCTGAGAACAAGGCAACCTGGTCACAGAGGAGAAGCCCACCTCCCAGGAAAACTAACACTGTGCAAGAAGCAAGAACAACGTAAGAGAAAATAAAATGCTGCAACAACCACCTACTGGAAAACAAAAGAAAGACCTCTTCATATCTACCTGCTATAGATTCCATTCCTGTAAATGCCCAGGAAGAGAAATAATCCATTAACTGTCATGAAGAACCAAGGTAACAATACAGCTCAATAAGAAAATCAAAAATCTCCAGAAAATTAACTTAAAGAAATGTAAATAGGTGACTTAGATAAAAGCGAATTCAAAACTGCAGTTTTGAGAAAACTCAATAAGATTCAAAAAAACTCAGATAGGCAGTTTAATGAACTCAGAAATAAAACAACAAATGAAATAAAATATTTTACCAAAGAGACTGCAATTTTTAAAAAAAGAACCAAACAGAAATTCTGAAGATGAAGAACTAAATAAAAGAGATGAAGAATGAAATAGCTAGCTTAAGAAAATAGAGCTGGCCAGATGGAGGAAAGAATTAGTGATAGCAAAGATAGATATCTGGAAATCACAGAGGAGATCCAAGATGGCAGAGTAGATAAACACTGTGCTGCTTCATTGCGTGAACACATTAAACTTACAACTAAACTAAGAACAACAAACCTGAAGAACCATCTGAAGTCTAGTTGAACAGTTTTTATAACTAAGGATATAAAGAAAATGCCACAGTGAGACTGATAGGAGGGCAGAGACACAAAATGGGCTAGTCCCAAACCTCCATGTGGTGGTAGAAAATCAGGAGGGATATCTCAGCCATGAAAGTTACCCCCAGAGGAGCGAGGCTCCCCAGCCTAGACCATTGGTGCCAGAGAGAGGAGCCCCCTAACATCTGAATGTGAAACACAGTGGAAACTCTGACCATTCAGGTGGGACAGAAGGCTGCAAGAAACCCATTCTCTTAAAGTGCTCTCACAGATCCAGGCATTCACGGGCACTTACCCTGGGCTCCAACATAGGGATGGTGGTGACTCAGGGGGCAGTGGAGGCATATGGGGAGCAGACTGAGGTGTGTGGCTTTGGGACAAGGGCTGGAGGACAGTTACAACTTTTCCTGACTAGGATCTCCCTCTCATGTAGTGGCTGCCAGACACCACCTTTCTTGTGTTGCACCCTTCCCCCAAAGGGCCAAATCTAAACCTGATTGGTCTGGTGAGCTCTGCTTGCTCTACCCTGCTGACACACTGGGACGTCCATTACCCAACTACCCCAATGCCAAAGGCACTTTCTCTGTTGAGCAGCCAACCCCACCCACATTGCAATCTTTCTTGGAAAACCATCAAAGTCCACAGGCCACAGGTGAGCAGCAACTGGCATTGTGTGCTCTGAGACTTTGGCTGAGTAGCTCCAGGAACAGAAGTAGCACCAAACCAGCATCTACAGGAGCACCCAGCACAGATGACAAGGGAGACTATACCAGGGTCCCACAGGGCATCTACTATATAAGGCTACCCAGAAGTGCTGAAAGATACAGTAGATCTACCTAATACATAGAAACAAACACAGAGAGGCATCCACAATGAGAAAATAAAGAAATATATCCCAAATGAAAGAACAGCAGAATACTCCAGAAAAAAAAGAACTAACAAGATAGAGGCAAGCAACCTATTAAATACAGAGCTCAAAACAATGGTTATAAGGATGCTCAAGAAACTTCGTGAAAATTTCAACAGAGAGACAGCAAGCACAAAGGACACAGAAACCATAAAAAAGAACTAGTCAGAAATAAAGAATGCAATAACTGAAACTCAGAATGAAATAGAAGAAATCACCAGCAGACTACATGGAACAGAGGGTTGAATTAGCAATGTTGAAGACAAGGTAGTAGAAAACACCCAATCAGAACAGCAAAAAGAAAAAAGAATCCAAAATTTATGAGGATATTTTATGAGGAACCTCTGGGACAACATCAAGTGTAACAACATTCACATCATAATAGTACTCAAAGGAGAAGAGAGAAAGCAAAGAATTGAGAACATACTTGAAGAAACAATAACTGAAGGCTTCCTTAATGGGTGAAGAAAACAGACATACAAGCCCAGGAAGCACAGAGAATCTGAAACAAAATGAACACAAATAGGTCTACAAATTAAAATAGCAAATGTTAAAGACGAAGAGAGAATCTTAAAACCATCAAGAGAAATGCAACTAGTAACTTAAAAGGGAACTCCCATAAGACTTTCTCAACATTAACTTTGCAGACCAGAAAGGAGTGGCAGAAAATATTCAACATGATGAAAAGCAAGGACCTACAACCAAGATTACTCTACTCAGCAAGGCTATCATTCAAAATAGGACAAATGAAGAGCTTCCCAGACAGGAAAAAGCTAAAGGAGTTCATCACCACCAAACCAGTATTACAAGGAATGTTAGTGAAACTGCTTTAAGATGGAGGGGGTTGGGGAGGCATGGAAGGTGAAATTATGAACAATAAAATGAAAATATCTACATATCTATCAACAATTACCTTGAATTTAAGTTGATTAAAGTTCCAATCAAAATACATGGAAGGTATTGTTCTTAGTATCGTGTCAGACAGAGAAACAGAGATGAAATTTGATTTTGCATATATGTGGAATCTAAAGAATATAAACGAACAAACAAAACAGAAAATCAGAGATACATAAACACGGATGGTTGCCAGATAAAAGGGGGTTAGGAGTTGGGTGAAAAAAGGGGAAGGATTAAGAAGTACAAATTCATAGTTACAAAATAGTCACAAGGATATAAAGTACAGCATGGTACATACAGTCAATAATACTCATATTGTAATAATTATGTATGGTGTCAAATGGGTACCAGATTTATCAGAGTGTTGACTTTGTAAGTTATATAAATGTCTCATTACTACATTGTACACCTGAAACTAATATTGTATGTCAAAAGTAATTGAAGAATAAAAATATTTGTAAATTTTTTTTTAAAAATCTGGAAATAACACATATGGAAGAAGAGACTTGAGCATTAAAAGAAATGAAAGAACTCTACAAGAACTATCTGACTCCATCATAAAGGCCAACATAAGAATAATGGGTATACCAGAAGAAGAGAGTGAGAAAGGCACAGAAAGTCTACTCAAACAAATAGTTGACAAGAACTTTCCACACCTATGAAAAGAACTGTAGCCTCAATTCCAAGAAGCTAACAGAACACCTTATTACCTCAATCCTAACAGGTCCTCTCCAAGTCACATTATATCGAAACTGTCAAAAATCAGTGACAAACTAAGAATTCTCAAGGCAGCCAGGGCAAAGATTATAACCTACAAAAGAAAGCCCACTAGACTATCATCAGACTTCTCAGCAGAAACTCAACAAGCCAGGAGGAAGTGGAATCAAATACTCAAACTACTGAAAGAGAGAAATTGCCAGCCAAGAATAATTTATCCACCAAAGTTATCCTTTAGATATGAAGGAGAGAAATGACCTTTTGAGATACACAGAAGCTGAGGATATTTTTACCACAAGGCCTGCATTATTGAAATACTGAAGGAGACTATTCCACTGGAAACAAAAAGTCAAAAGGATACAAAATCATGAGAAACATTACTAACAGACAGACAGAAGCAGGAAATGGCAATTGTTACACAGAATAGGACACCACACATTTGAACATAACATAAAGGGTAAGTAAGATAAAAACATAAAAGAAAAAGAGAGGACAATTTGCTACAACAACTCAAAAATGAACTCACAGCATAAACGGAGATAATTTGTAATAACAAAATCATAAAAGCAAAGAAAATAAAGGTCTGAATTTACAAAGGGGAATGGAGATAAGTATGCTGAAGAAAAAGGATGACTGTATATAGAAAACTTTCTTTTATATAAACTTACTGATAACTACTCAAAAAAAAAGTCAAGAACTGGAACACATAACATAAAAAAAGAGGGAACAGGAGAAAAATATCATAGAACACCACCAAACTGAAATAACACACAGAAATAAACAAACAAAAAGAAACAATTGAGACCCTGAGCTACCAGAAAACAAAACATAAAATGACTAGAACAGTGGTGTCCAACCTTTTGGCTTCCCTGGGCAACAATGGAAGAATAAGAATTGTCTTGAGCTACACATAAGATATACCAACACTAACGATAGCTGATGAGCTAAAAATAGGTCCGTGCATAATTCTTATTAATGTTTTAAGAAAATTTACAAATTTGTATTGGGCCACATTCAAAGCCATCCTGGGCCACATGAGGCTCGCAGGCCACAGGTTGGACAAGCTTGAACTAGGAGAAATCTTCATGTATCAATAATCACCTTAAATGTAAATGGACTGAACTCACCAATAAGAAAGGCACATGGTAGCAAATTGGACTTAAACAAAACCAACCATATGCTGCCTCTAAGAGATACATCTCACGTTATAAGGACAAATACAGACTCAACTGAAAGGGTGGAAAAAGATACTCCAAGCAAGCGGCATCCACAGAAAAGTGGGTGTAGCCATACTTATATGTGACAAAACAGACTTCAGGATAAAAAAGTTAATGGAAGACAAAGACAGACACTTCATCATCATAAAGGGGACAATACAACAAAAAGACAAGTCTGACACAATATAGATACCCCCATTCAGGAAGCACCAAAATATATGAAGTAATTACTAACAGAACTAAAGGGAGAAACTGATAAAAACACAATTATAGTATGGGACCTAAACACCCCATTGACAGTCACGGACAGATCATCCAAACAGAAAATCAATAAGGAAGTATCAGCTTTAAATGATACATTACAGCAAATACACATAATTGACATTTACAGGACACTTGATCCTACAACACAAAATTAAATATTCTTTTCTAGTGCACATGCAACATTTTCAAGGATAGATAATATAGCTGGAACACAAAATTAGCCTCAGCAAATTTAAGAAGACTGAAATCATACCTAGTGTATTTATTCTCTGACAACAAAGCTTTGAAATTGGAGATCGATTGTGATAAAAAAGCAGGAAAAACCACATATACATGGAGATTAAACAACATGTTACTAAAATATGATGGCTCAAAAAAGAAAGAAAAGAAATAAAAAAATGTATGGAAACAAAAGAGAATAAAAACACATCGTATCAAAATTATTGGGATGCAGTAAAAGCAGTATTAAGAGGAAAATTTTGATCATTACAGGTCCATCTCAAGAAATAAGAAAATTTCTAAGAAACAACCTAACTTTACATCTTAAAGAACTAGAAAAAAAGAACAAATGAAACCCAAGGTCAGCAGAAGGAAGGAAATAAAAATCAGAGAACAACAAAATGAAATAGACAATCAAAAAAAAAAATTAATGCAACAAAGAGCTGGTTCTTTGAAAAGATTCATAAAATTGACAAAGCCCTGGCAAGGCTCACTGAGGTAAAAAGAGAATAGATACAAATTACCAAAGTAAGAAATGAAAGAGAAGAAATTAAAACTGATGCCACAGAAATACAAAGCATCATACAACAATACTATGAAGGACTATATGCCACCAAATTCAATAACCTAGAAGAAATGGACAAGTTTCTAGAAACATATACCCTACCTAGACTGAATCAAGAACTAGATAATCTAAATAGACTAATCAACAGGAAGAAAATAGAAACAATCATTCAAAACCTCCCCAAAAGCAGAAGTCCAGGAGCAAACAACTTCAATAGCAAACTCTGTCAAACATTCAAAGAGGATTTAATGCCGATCCTTCTCAAACTCTTCCAAAAAACTGAAGAAGAGGCAATACTTCCCAACTCATTTTACAAGGCCAACATTAACCTGATACCAAAGCCTGGTAAGGATAACACAAAAAAAGAAAACTACAAACCAATATCTGTGATGAATACAAATGCAAAAATCCTACACAAAATACCTGCAAACAGAATACAACAATGTATTAAAAAGATTATACACCACAGTCAAGTGGGATTCATTCAAGGGACACAAGGATGGTTCAACATATGCAAATCAATCAATGTGATATGCCTCATAAACAAAATAAAATTAAAAAACCATATTATATCAATTGATGCAGAAAAAAGCATTTGACAAGATACAAAATCTATTTATGATCAAAATAATGAATAAAATGCGTATACAAGGAAAACTACCTCAACATAATAAAGGTCGTAAATGACAAACCCTCAGCTAATATCATACTGAATAGTGAAAAACTGAAAGCTTTTCTTCTAAAATCAGGAACGAGACAAGGATGTCCCCTGTCACCACTGTTATTCAACATAGTATTTGGAAGTTCTAGCTAGAGCAGTCAGGCAAGAGAAAGAAATCCAAGGCATCCATATTGGGAATGAAGAAGTTAAATTGTCACTTTTTGCAGTAAAGTTGCAGGGTACAAAATCAAGTACAAAAATTCATTATATTTCTATAAACTAACAATAAATTTTCAAAAAAATAAAAAAAATAAATTCTTTTTTCAATTGCAACAAAAAGGATAAAATACCTAGAAAGAAACTTTACAAAGGATGTACAACGACCTATATAATGAAAACTATCACAACAAATAAATGAAATACCTGGGAATTAACAAAATACATGACAGACTTATATACGCAAAACTGTAAGACACTTTTGAAAAAAAATGAAGCAGACACTAAGAAATGGAAAGATATACCCTGTTCATGGATAGGAAGACTTAACATTGTTAAAATGGTCATCCTGCCCAAAGCAATCTACAGATTTAATGCAATACCTATCCAAATCCCACAATCATACTTTCGTGAAATAGATAAAAAAAATTATCAGATTTATATGGAACCAGAAAAGACCTTGAATTGCCAAAGCAATACTACATAAAAAGAATAAGGCTGGTGGTATTACACTCCCTGACTTCAATTTATATTACAAAGCATCAATAGTCAAAACAGCTTGGTACTGGCAGAAGAACAGAAATATAGACCAATGGAACAGAACTGAAAACCCAGAAATAAATCCACAAATTTATGCACAAATAATTTTTGATAAAGGAACAAAAAATATGCAATGGGGAAAAGACAGCCTCTTCAGTAGGTGGTGCTGGGAAAGCCGGAAAAACATATGCAAGAGAATGAATCTGAGGTCCCTGATGGTGTAGTGGCTAGGCTTTGGCACTCTCAACATTGCAGCCTGGGTTCGATTCCCAGCCAGGGAACTACCAAAAAAAAGAATGAATCTGAACTGTGAACTCTCGCCAGATACTAAAATTAACTCAAAATGGATTAAAGACTTTCATATAAGACCTGAAACAATAAACTGTATAGAAGAAAACATAGGTACTAAATTTATAGACCTAGGGCTCAAGGCAGACTTCATGAACCTGACCTCAAAGGCAAGGTAAGTAAAAGCAAAAATAAATGAATGGGACTGTATCAAACTAAAAAGCTTCTGCAAAGCCAAAGAAACCATCAAGAAAGCAAAGAGACAGCCAACTGAATGGGAGAAATATTTGCAAACATCGTATCAGATAAGGGTCTAATATCCAAAATATATAAAGAACTAATATCACTTAACAACAGAAAAACAAACCATCCAATTAAATACTGGGCAGAAGAACTAAACAGACACTTCTCCCACGAAGAAATACAAATGGCCAGCAGACATATGAAAAAATGCTTGTCCTCATTAGCTATCAAGGAAATGCAAATCAAAACCACAACGAGCTACCACCTCACACCTGTGAGAATGGCTATTATCAACAAGACAAGGAATAACAAGTGCTGGAGAGGATGTGGAGAAAAAGGAACTCTGATACACTGCTGGTGGGAGTGCAAACTGGTACAACCAGGAGGTTCCTCATGAAATTGGAAATGGAGTTTCCATATGACCCAGCAATCCCCGTTCTGGGGATCTACCCAAAAGACTTGAAAACTTCAGTCTGCTAAGACTTATGGACTTCAATGTTCATTGCAGCGCTGTTCACAGTGGCCAAGACATGGAAACAACCGAAGTGCCCTGTGACAGATGACTGGATAAAGAAGCTGTGGTACATATACACAATGGAATATTACTCAGCTATAAGAAAAGATGACATACTGCCATTTACAACAAAATGAATGGACCTGGAGATGATCATGCTAAGCAAAATAAGCCAGACAGAAAAAACAAAGAACAATGACTTCACACATATGCGGAATATAAAACTGAAAGCAACAAAGAAGAAACAAACAAAAAAACCCATGGACACAATCCATAGCTTAATGTTTATTTAGGGACAAGTGGGGAGGCGATGGGAGAAGGGGAAGGGGGAGCTAAATATATGGTGATGGAAAAAGAATTCACACTGGGTGGTGAACTTATTATACAAGTTGACAATGCACTGTAGAACTGTACACCTAGAAGCTATGTAATTCTTGCTAACTAATGTCACCCCAATAAGTCTTAACAATAAAAAACTAATAATAATTAAAAAAGAGAAAAAGAATTACATAGGTTCCAGGTGTTCAATTCTACAGTGCATTGTCAACCTGTTGTGTAAGTTCACTACCCAGTGTGAGTTCTTTCCATCACCATATATTTAGCTCCCCCTCCCCCTTCTCCCATCGCCTCCCCACTTGTCCCTAAATAAACATTATGCTATGGATTGTGTCCATGGGTTTTTTTGTTTGTTTCTTCTTCGTTGCTTTCGGTTTTAGATTCCACATATGAGTGAAGCCATACAGTTTTTGGTTTTTTCTGTCTGGCTTATTTCACTAAGCATGATGATCTCCAGGTCCATCCATTTTGTTGCAAACGGCAGTATTTCATCTTTTCTTATAGCTGAGTAACATTCCATTGTGTACATGTACCACAGCTTCTTTATCCAGTCATCTGTCGCAGGGCACTTTGGTTGTTTCCATGTTTTGGCCACTGTGAACAGCACTGCAATGAACACTGGGGCACATAAGTCTTTGCAGACAAAGGTTTTCAAGTTTTGGGGGTAGATCCCCAGAAGGGGGATTACTGGGTCATATGGTAACTCCATTCCCAATTTTCTGAGGAACCTCCACACCGTCTTCCATAGTATGTAATTCTTACTAATGAATGTCACCCCAATAAGTCTAACAATAAAAAAAATTTACTTAAAGTTTAAATAAATATTGTAACTAGAAAAAAACAAAAACAAAAAACAAATATCAATTAGTCTCACATAGCACTTTAACCTTTACATGCATGATTCAACAACTCAAGCATGCCACTACAGGAAACCAATTTTTATATTACTAGGCAAAGGTTTAAAACTACACAAACAGCAGGGATAAGCAGCCCATTTGAAAAGCAGAGGAACTGGGAAATGCAAGATGTAGTCCCAACTCCCAGATTTATTTTCAGAGAAAAATCAAATTTTCCTCCTTAAAATAAGAATGAGACTCTGAGAATGAGAAATAAGAACTCCATGGGCAGACCTTCCTTCCCTGCCCGATCTGCGGGATTCAGCCCAGAGCTCACTCTAAAAGCTGCAGGGAAGGAAACCTACAAAGTGGAAACATTTTGTCTACATCCCTAAACAGCATCAGCAAGGCCAACAAAGCAACATCTGTGCTTCATTTTTAAGAGCTAAAGGGGACATGTTTACTACTTGTTTCAGGATAACAGGCAAACACCATCTCATGCAAATCAGGATCTATGGTCACCCCACCTACAAAGGGTAGGTGAGCAGAACCTGGAGAAGCAAGACTTCTGAGTATGCCTCATTCTACAGTTGATATTGTTGAACCATATAAATGTTTTACGTATTTCAAAAAAATTAATTAAAAAATATAAACCCTAAAATTAAGAATAAACAAAAACAAGTGAATGTAACTGTAAAAAAAGAAACTTACAGACAACAGTTTAGTGGTTACCAGGGGGTAAGGGGGAACAGGAGAGGTAGAGGAGGGAGGGGGTAGGTGAGAGGGATCAAAAATAAAGCCAAGTATTAAAAAAATAATAATGAAAGAAAATAAAATTGAGAAGCAGCCACTGAAGTAGATTCAGCATTTATTTCAAAGTTCTGTGAAAAAAAACTAAAAATGAAGGAACAAGACAAACAAAGAAATTAAAACCCATAGACATAGAAGTTTAATGGCTACCAGAGGGTAAGGGGAAGAATGGTAGAGGAGGGAGGGGGGTCAAATATATGGTGATAGAATAACTGACTCTATCTAGGTGGTGAGTATACAATGCAAGAGACAGATGATGTATTATAGAATTGTATACTTGAAATCTATATAATTTTACTAACCAATGTCACCCCAATAAATTTAATAAAAAATAAAATAAAGTGGGAAAAAAAAAAGAACCCAAGGAACCCAAATTGCATGTGATGGTCTCAAGCGTTGTTTGTAGCTGATCTACAAAATGATGACGTTGCATTTAGAAAATGTAAGCTAAATACAGAGGACGTTCAAGGCAAAAACTGGCTGATTTCCGTGGCATATATCTTAACCCAGGACAAAATGTGCTACATATTAAAAAAATGGTAGCCCATGCGTGAAGCTCTAACATGTTAGTGTCAAGATTACCAATGGTTATTTGCTTCATCTATCCTGTGTTGCTTTTACTAAAAAAATGCAGAAAACAGGTTTAGAAGACCTCTATGGTCAGAATCAACATGTCTGTCAAATCTAGAAGATGATGGAAATCATGACCCAATAGGTACAGACAAATGACTTCAAAGAAGTAGTTAATACATTGATTCGAAATAGCAATGAAAAAGAGAAAAGGCTTGCCAATCTACCAGGGTGCCAAAAAAATGAATACACACTTTAAGAGATGTTATCTATGTATTACTTTTCAAAGTTAAACTGAATTACAGTAGCAATGTGTAGTATGATGTTCGCTCAAAAGACGGCGTTAATCAAACGAATGCTACCATCACCATGCTACAGGCAGGACAGTCAAAAGAAAATAGCAGAAGCACAGTTGTCATTCAAGAAGCCTAAGACCATTTTGAAGTGGTATTTCAAATTCAAGAACACTGTTTTGAATTTCCCCTACTTTCTCCTGACTTAATACCCCTTGACTTCTACCTATGGGGGACCTTAAAGCATGTGTGGTGTGTAGGGAGTGTATGAGCCAGAAGCCAGGTCCTCTGAGAAAACAGGTTTTAGCAAGGCTACTTGTGTGCTTGGAATCCAGAGTTCAAGGGTTTTGCAAGGCAGCCCAAATCTTAGTGCACAAGGACAATACTCAGGATATGGTTTCTGGCTTGGGGGAAAAAAGTAACATGACACTGTGAGCAAGAACTGCTTGGTTTCTTGGGAGTAACCGGAGATACAATTCATGGCTCACATGCTCAAGAAAATATAGTAGAATAGGTTGTCCTTCAAAGTTAATTGGCAAGATGTTGATTTACTATAGTCATCCGGAAGTGTAACGAGCTAGGAGGAAAACACAATGTATATCTCTTAGTTGAGATATACTTTCCAGCTTTTATACCTTTGATCTACCCTGCCTTTCATCTTTCTTTTTCTTACCCTATAAAATAAACACGCTGATGCCAGGCGGGGGTCTCTGTGTCTCCACCAGAGCTCAGAGAACCACCTGGTCCCAGTTTTTCTATCTAAATCTGTGTCTGTGTGTTTATTTCTTCATTCTCCATCGCTTCCCCTCCAGTTCACCTGTTCACCTGCACAGGTCGCAGCAGTGGTGTACCGTAAGAAAACCCACCATACTGGTGGCACTTCAGGAAGAAATTGGAACGGTATGCATAGTGATACAAGTGGATGCTTTGGTCAACACTGATCAAGCAGTAGTTCACCATAATCATAAATGTCTGGATGCTAATGGTAACCACTTTGAGCACCTCTTGTAATTGCAGAAGTAAAACAAGACTCGTATTCATCTTTTGCTACCAGTATATACTGAGTATTACAATTTTAATAGTTTTTTCCTTTCTTAAAATGTGTATACATTTTCTTGGCACCCTCTGTATTTATATGCACCATAGTGCCTTTGTTAGAAAAGTAAAAATGCTGAAGCCCTAGTTTGAATTTGGAAAACTCATGAAGCTTCTTGTTGAAGGGAGCAGCTCAGGAAAAGCTCTGGGAATGAGACAGAGGCTAAAGTTGTACGAGTTGATGATATGAGCCCCCCATCCAAGAATCTGTTAAAATTCCGATCTTTAATGTGACAAAAGCCTATTTGTGATATTGAAAAAAAATTTGAGGCTAAAATCCACCCAAACATTAATTACTTACGTTCTTTTTCAAATAGCTCTCTAACACCAGGCAAATCTTTTGCTGCTCCAAAGTATTTGTAACCTCGATTTCCCGGGACTTCTTTCCCTTCATGATCCAGCATTTTAGGGCCAACTTTCTTATTGGGAAGAAAAAAGAGAAAATGGATCTGATCCCTAACCCCACTATTTCCATGTCCGCAAATATATTTTAAGATTATAATGCTTAACATTGGAAAGTATTTATTTACACAGAAAAATATTTAGGTGCTTTTTTATCGCTTAACCTAAATACCTAAATGTAGGAGGATTATTTAAGTAAATTATAACATATTCATGGATAGAATACTTGTATATTCTATACCTTAAAAATGATGGTTCTTATGAAACTCTTATATTGGCTTTGAAAAATGTTTATGATATGATGTTAAGTGACAAAAGCTCATAAAAAATTGCAAACCACCTAAATGACAAGCAGTAGAAAACAAATGAAATATCCAGAGACAGAATTCCATCCATTAAAAATGAAGAGGTCATCAACTACATGCAGTATGTGACCCTAGACTAGGTTCCATACTACAGGGGGGAAGTGCTATAAGGGACATTATTGGGAAAATCAAAGAATCAGCGAAGGAGATTAAATAAAATGATTGTATCAGAGTTAAATGTCTTAAATTGGTTATATCATCTAAGAAAACATTCTTATTCTTAGGAAACACACATAGAAGTCATTAAGGGGTAAAGGAGCATCATGTGTTTAAGCTTCAAATGGCTCAGAAAAAAAAAATCCCAAGGTACCCAGAGAAAATGAGAAAGCAAATACAAAATGTTAAAACCTGGTTAAGTCTATCTATATAAAGAGTATATAGAAATTGGCTGTATATTTTTGCAATTTTCAGTGAGCTCAAAAATGCTTTTAAAAAGGATTACGGGAATGATTCTTTGACATGAAAATGTGTTCCTGATATACTATTACATGAACAAAACATATAGTTAGAATATGAACCAATTTCTGTAAGAATAAACATAAATATGCACAGGAAAAATTCTAGAAAATGTTAATAGCAGTTATTTTGGGGTGGTAAGAAAATATGTAATATATTCTATATCATACATAGAATATAAAATTTTTTATACTTTACAATTTATATATTAATTTTTTGCATAAAAGTATATACTGTTTATATAATCAAAACTACCATTTTAAAAAATACAAAACCTAGAACCAAAATTGTAAATATAGGGAATATGATCTCAATTATGGCATTCACAGAAAAACAATAAAAAGAAATATTCAAGTAATTGTACCTAGGTAATGAGATTACAACTGAATGCTGTTTTGCTTCTTTATACTCTTCAGAACTTGGTGATAATGTACTACCTTTTCTATTTTTATTGTGGTAAAATGAAAGTATCATAAAATTTACCATCTTAACCATTTTTATGTGTATAGTTCAATGGTACTAAATACATTCATAATGTCATATAACCATCACCACCATCAATCATCATAAGTCTTTTCATCTTATAAAACTGAAACTCTAAATATATTACTTTTTTTTTTTTTTTTTTAATGTGGATAGTTCCCTGGCTGGGAATCGAACCCAGGCCGTAGCGTTGACAGTACCAAAGCCTTGGCCACTACCACCACCAGGGAACTCCTAAATGTATTATTTTTACATGTATAAAAATGAAAATAAAATTCTTAAGCATTAGAAAAAACTCATTAATGTTATACAACCTAAGAATATCTTAAATATTAATTCTGTAATGCTTCTGAGGTCACTCTTCTAGGATGATTCATAAATTTCTGCATTATTTTAATACAGTCTGACAGGAAACAAAATTGTCATCACAGAACTGCTGCAGAGGCTGAATGAGAAAGTCCCTAATGTAGTGCCTAGAACAGAACCACCATTCAAGAAATCTGAGTGCCTTTCCTTCTGCAATGAGAAGAATAAATGCTTCATTTCTATGCCAGGTACTAAAGTGAGAATTATGGTTGTGGTAGACCTTCACAAAGGTGAAAAGACCATCATGTAGAAAAACTGCATGTACTTCTAACATAACATATTACAGCCCACTGATTAGATATTACTAGTTCAAATGACCTAAGGCAAATCTCACAAATGGGTGAACAATGTAAGCTCTGGGGCAGTACTGTTTGAAGTTGACACCCAGAACTGGGTCATGAAATCAATTAAGTGGGTCACAATTATCATTATTTAAAAATCAAAGTAGACCAGAATAGAAAATACCAAAGTTCATCCACACATTCTATGGCATTTTTCCAGCACATTCTTGTCTTTACTGGGTTGTAATATAAAGTGTGTGCATATGTTTTACAATGGGTCAGGGTCCTAAAAGCTTGAAAGCCACTGTTTTAGAGTGCTGTGTAAGAAACCAAAGAAGGGAAAGACTATGGTATTCCCAGGCCCCTCTGGTAAAAATCCAATAATGGTTGCCCCAGTTCCCAAGGAGTTCAGAGCAGGATGTTAAGAAGGCCATGGTCATTTTAAACAAGAGGAAGAGAGAGATTACATGGCTCACTCAGGAGTCTTTAAGCATTATCTCACCCATCCTTTTCATAGGGTTCCTGTTCACATGGAACAGGCACTTTTCAAGCCTTCTTTCACTTCACAAGTGCCTACTCTCTGATAGGCATGGGCTGGGAGCTGCAGGCTCCTGGCAGGACCTACCCAGCCTGCCCCAAAGCTCACAAGCTCAGTCCAAAGAGCCACTGGGGCTGCTGCATACTTACTCCATAATCAGGACCACCCAGCTCCTTTATCCGGATCTCCCAGTGTCCTTTCTCTCTTAGAAGTTTGTTAATTTCATCATTCAGGTCACGAATTCGGAATTCACCTAAACCAGCTAGAAAACAAAAATGTTCATATCATTTCTCTAAAATACTATTCAATGTCATACTCATAAAGATGAATGTCAATACCTATAAGGGATACAACATGAAAATACTCATTTATTTTTATAAGAAAAACCAACAACACCCAAATAAATGAAGGGGCAAGGATTATGAACAGAGTTCCCACCAACATAGGGGGAAAAAAATTCTTGAAAAAACTTTCATCATTATTAGCAACCAAAGAAATATAAACTGAAGCAACCCTGCAGTTCCATTTATACACCTATTAAAAAAGCAAAATCTGGAGTTCCCTGGTGGTATAGTGGCTTAAGGCTTCAGTGCTGTCCGTGCTGAGGCCTGGGTTCGATTCCCAGCCAGAGAGTTACCCACATAAAACAAAAAGCAAAATCTTAGAGGTGGCAGTACTTAGCATTCAATTCCAGCAAAGATGTGGTGAGGCTGGCATAAGACTCATGGCTGGCAGTATTCTGTATGATTTAGTCCTTTCAAGAAAGCAATATGTTGTTAAATGGGAACACTGTTTGGCAAAGATGACAGCCTGAGAATTAAGCATAAAGGATAAGTTAAAGGGATAGGCACAAAGGAGTCTGTTGAGGTACTGCCCATGGCAGCAAAGAACGGGGAACAGCTGGGGCATTCCACCACAGAGAAGGAGGCAAAATGAAACAGCGTATGCTGTTGCAAGGGAGTATACCTCCCTTTTGGCATTGAATTGCTTTGTTCAATTGCTAAGTCAATTAATTGCATATGTGTGGCTATACTTCTGAACTTGTTATTCTGTTCCATTGGTCTGTATGTCTGTCATTCACCAACACCACATTATCTTGAATACTGTAGCTTCACATTAAAAAACTGAAATTAGATGGTATGAATACTCCAATTTTGTTTTTTTCAAAATTGTTTTGGCTCTTCTAGTTCTCTCGCTTTTCTATTTAAATTTTTGAAACATTTTGCCAACATATACAAAAAAAATCCTGTTGGGACTTTGTGAAAAGAAAAAGAATTGATATCTTTCCTATACTGAGTCTTCCCATCAATGGACACTGTATATCTCTCTGTTTATTTGGGCTTTCTTTGATTTCTTTCGTCAGTGTTTCATCATTTTCAGCATATAGAATCACATATACATTTTGTTAGATTTATATGTATCTAAGTATGTCTTGTGTATTGACGCTTTATTAAATAGCACTTCAAAAAATGTTCTAGTTTACCTTTCGGTTCCTTGCTTCCTAGATGACCAAGAAAAGAAGGAATAATGGTCAAGCCAAAAAGGGCTGCAGCCATATGCAGCCTATTCATTGCACCAACTGCTCCCAATGCATGCACAAGGACAAGGTCATTAAGAAGCTGTCATTCAAAACACAGTAGAAGCCACAGCCGTTAGGGACATTTCCAAAGCAAGGACATTTCCAAAGCGAGTATCTTCCCAAGCTGTATGTTAAACTACATTACTGTGTGAGTTGTGCGATTCACAGTGAGATAGTCAGGAATCATTCCTCTGAAGCCCAGAAGGACCAAACACCCTCACCTGGATTTAGACCTGCGGGTACTGCCCCACGACCTCTGCCAAAGCCTATCTATAGAGCTAAGTCCTTAAGGACTGAAGAAATATTCTCTGGGAAGAAAACAAAATGGAAATTGGACTTTTAAAAAAAATGTTGTAGTTCCAAATATTCATTGCTAGTATATAAAAACAGAATTGATTTTTGTGTAATGACCTTCCTTCTGTGACTTTGCTAAACTCAATTATTCATTTCAGAAATCTTTTTGTAGATTACTTGGGATTTTCTACATAGAAAATTATGTCATCTGAGAGTAAATCATTTTATTTCTTCCTTTCCAATTTTTGTGCCTTTTATTTCCTTTTCTTGCTTTACTGCACTGGCTAGTAATTCCAGTATGATATTGAATAGAAGTGTTAAGAATGAATATCCCTACTTTCTGCCTCATCTTAGAAAGAAAGCACTCAATATTTGAGCATTAAGTATGATGCTGGCTACAAGTTTTTTTGTAGAAGTGTTTTATTGAGATAAAAAAATTCCCTTTCATTCCCAGGTAGCTAATACTTTTTAACATGAATGAATGTTAAATTTGGTCAAATATTTTTTTCTGCATCTACTGATGCTCACATGGTTCTTCTTCTTTAGAATGGTGATGAAGTAAATTATATTAATTTTTGAATGGTGAATCAACCTTGCATTCCCAGAATAAATCCTCCTTGGTTGTGATGTAATAACCTTTTTATAAATTGCTGGATTTGATTTGCTAATACTTTGTTGAGGATTATTATGTCCATATTCATAAGGAATATTTGTCTTTTTTTCTTTACTTGTAATGTCTTTTTCTGATTTGGGTGTCAAGATTAACACATACTAAAATTTATAAATGAATTAGGAATGTTTCCTCTTCATTTTTCAGGAGGAAACTATGTAGAATTGGTATTTATTAAGTATTTGGTAGAACTGGCCAGTGAAGACTTTTAACTATAAATTCAACTACTTTAATAGGTAATTAACAACTTTTTGAACATTGTTTCTAAACAGTAGCACTACTGATATTTTGGTCAGATAATTCTTTGTAGAATACATTATAGAATGTGTAGCAGCATCCCTTGCCTCCATTAACTAGATGCCAGTAGCAATAATCAAAATTTGTAATAATCAAAACTTCTCCAGATACAGCCCAATGTCCCCTGAAGGACAAAAGTGCCCCCACTTAAGAACCACTTCTCCTAAGTAAGCTTTGGTAGTTTGTGTCTTTCAGGAAGTGGCCCATTTCATCTATTTATTGAATTATGGACATAAAGTTGTAATATTCCCTAATAATCCTTTTAATGTCTGTAGGATCTGAAGTGATGTTCCTAATTTCATTTTTGATGCTCATAATATGTGTCTTTTTATTTATTTACTTATTTTTGATCAGTCTGACTAGCAGTTTATCAATATTATTGACTTTTTAAGGAAAAAATATATTCTCTTATATTCTCTATTCATCTTCTGTTTTAAATTTCATTGATTTCAGTGTTCTTTATTTTTTCCTTTCTTCTGCTTACTTTGGATTTAATTTGCTCTTTTCGGTGGGGGCTTCCTAGGGTAGAAGCTTAACTCACTAATTTAAAATCTTTCTTATTTTCTATTATTTTAATGCTACAAACTTTAATCTCAGCATTGCTTTAGCTGCATGCCATAATTTTTTTTATTGTTCTCTAAATTCTAACATTATGTTTTCATTCTCATTCAATTAAAAATTTCTGGAGATATCCAGTCATGATAACAAAGTAGATAAATGCTGTGCTCACCTCCTCCCATGACCACATCAAAATTACAACTAAATTACAGAACCATCATGAGAACCACCTGAAGATCAGCTGAACAGAAGTACTATAACTAAGGCTATAAAGAAACCCTGTCAAGACTGGAAAGAGGAGTGAAGACATGGAACAGGCAGATCCCACACTCAAAATGTGCAATTAAGAGTTGGAAGATATATCTTGACAGCAGAAGTTCATCTCTGAGGAATAAGGGGTCACAGCAAACACTGGGCTCCCCAGCTCAGGACTCCAATGCCAGGAAAAGAAGTCCCCAGTGGGGACTGCATCTCAGTTGGACAGATGGCTGCTAGAAAACTAGGCACTGCAGGTCTTAAAGGGCCCAAGCACAAAGTCACTTGCTCTGGGCTCCAGCACAGAGTCAGCTGCTTGAAAAACACTGTCAACAGACAGGGAGGACCTAAATTGACTAGCGTCAGGGTAAAAGCCGGAAAATAGGGGTCAGGACAACCATCTCTGGGGACAGAAGTACTAGCAGTTGCCATTGTTCCTTTCTTGTCTACAAACCCCAAACAAGCAGCCACTGGCCTCAGTGTGCCCTGTACCACTTACCAAGTTAACCCAAGCCTGGCACATGCAGGAACTGGTCTCAACTTGCATAGTAGCTCCAATCAGACAGCCCCAAGTCTGGCATAAGTAGCTGCAAATCTTGGCTTGAAACATACACTCAACTAAGTGAACACACCAAGCATTAAGTGGCAGCTGGCATCAACTCACACTGTGATGCCACCAGAGCCCCAAACCCAACATTAGTGGCAGCCAGCCTCAGATTGCAGAGGAGCCTCTTCCAAGTGCTTCCAAGACCAGCACAAGTGGTAATCAACCACAGATCACTATGTAACTCCTTCCAGAAGACCCAATCATACACACAAGTGCTGGCTGAACTTGACCTGCAATGGTGCCCCTCTCAAGAGGCTACAGAACCATCACACCTGGTGGCTAACTTCTGACCACACCAGAGCACCACCCAACCAGCTCCACAAACAACACACCAAAGAGTGCACTTGGCTGGCACCAGAGCTCCACTAAAATGACTCTGCTCTATGGGGTCAGCCACAGCACAACATCCCGTCCTTCTGTCACAGGCACCATCACAGTCAGTGAACCTGATCATCAGTCTCACCTATAGACATGCAGCAGGAACCAAACTCAACTATAAGAGGAGAAAGGCACACACGAGGGATATGCCTAAAGCACCCAACTCAGGTGAAAAGGGTCACTAGGCCACTGAGACTCACAGAACATCCACTACTGCAGGTCACTCAAGACTGGGAGACATAGAATATCTACCTAATATTAATAATAATACTGAGAAAAAAAGAGACAGCCAAATGAGAAGACAAAGAAATATGTCTCAAATAAAAAAATAGGACAAAAGTCCAGAAAAAGAGCAAAATGAAATAGAGAAAAGCAACCTACCAAATGTAGACTTCAAAATATTGGTTAAAAGGATGTGCAATGATTGTAGGGGTGGAATACTAGATGAATTCACAGAAAACTTCAACAAAGAAGAAGAAAACATAAAAAAGGAGATAGAAAACATAAAAAATAACCAGTAAGAAATGACAAATACAATAACTGAAATGAAGAATACATCAGAAGGAATCAACAGTAGATTAGATGATGCAGTGGATTTAATTAGCAATTTAGAAGTTAAGGTAGCAGAAAACACTGAATCAAAATGGAAAAAAAAAAAAAAAAAGAATCCAAAGAAATGAGGATAGTTTAAGGGGCCTCTGGGACAACATCAAAAGTCAGAGGGGTACCAGAAGGAAAAGGACAGAACAAAGAACTGAAAATAATGAAAAGTGACCTAACATGGCAAAGAAAATAGACATATAAGCCCAGGAAGTGCCAAGAGTCTGAAACAAGATGAGTCCAAAAAGGCCCACACCAAGACACATCATAATTAAAATGCCAAAGGTTAAAGACAAAGAATCCTAAAAGCAGCAAGAGAAAAGAAGCTGGTACTACAAGGAAGCTCCCACAACACTGTCAGCTGATTTCTCAAAAGAAACTTTGCAGGCAAGAAGGGAATGGCACAAAATATTCAAAGTGATGAAAGGCAAAGACGTACAATCAAGATTGTTCTACCCAGCAAGGCTATCGTTTAGAATCAAATGAGTGATAAATAACTTCCCAGACAAGAAAAAGCTAAGAGTTCATCAAAATTAAACCACTATTACAGAAAATATTTAAAAGATTTCTCTAACTAGAAAAGAACAGATCAAAAATATAAATTAGAAAATACAGGAAAGAAAAAAGTTCTCACTGACAAAGGCAACAGTAAAAGCAGATCAACCCATGATAAAGCCAGTACAAGATAAAAAGACAAAAGTAGGAAGATCATGTGTAACCCCAATAATAAATTACAGGAGATACACACACACACACACACACACACACACACACAAAGTAAAAAATCATGACAAATACACAAATGTGGAAGGGGTAAGTAAAAATTGCAGTGATTTTAGAATGTGTTCAAACTTCAGCAATCATCAACTTAAAATAGACTGTTATGGATATAGCTTAGTATATATGAAGCACATGCTAACGACAACCTGTAAGAGACATACAAGAAACAGAGAAAGAAAACGTACAAGAGAGCAAGAGAATAAAAACACAAAGTACTTCAAAAACAATCAGAAAACAATTAATAAAGTGGTAATAACTACATAACTATCAATAAATACTTTAAATGTAATGGACTAAATGCTCCAAACAAAAGACAGAGGGTGGCTGAAGAGATAAAAAAGACAAGTCCCACACATATGCTGCCTACAAGGGCCCACTTCAGACCAAAAGGCACAAATAGACTAAAAGTTAAGGGATAGAAAAAAAATACTTCATACAAATGGAAACAAACAAAAAACGCTGGGACAGCAATACATATGAGATAAAACTGATTTTAAAACAATGGCTGTAAGAAGAGACAAAGATGGGCATTTCATAATGATAAAAGGATCAATCCAACAAGAGGACGAAACTCATAAACATCTATGCACCAAACATAGAAGCACCTCAATATAGAAAGCAAACACTGAAGGACATAAGAGATAGTGACAGTTATACAGTAATATTATATCAAGGAACTTTAACACCCCATTAACATCAACAGATAAATCATCTAGACAGAAAATCAACAAGGAAACAGTACCCTTAAATGACACATTAGACCAGATGGACTTACATCATTTTTTTAAGGACATTTCACCCAAAAGCCGCAGAATATACATTCTTTCCAAGTGCACATGAAACAGTTTCCAAAATAGACCACGCGTTAGGTAACAAAACATGTCTCAATAAATTTAAGAAGACAGAAATCTTAACAAGCTTCTTCTCTGACCATAATGGTATGAAACTAGAAATCAATTACAGAAAGAAAACTGAAAAAACACACAAGCATGTTAAGGCTAAATAATGTACTACTAAACAATGAATGAATGAACAATGAGCTCGAGGAAGAAATCAAAGTTTTATCTCATATGTATTGCTGCCCCAGCGTTTTTTGTTTGTTTCCATTTGCATGAAGTATGTTGAAAACATCATACAACACAATCAAATGGGATTTATTCCTGCGATGCAAGATTAGTTCAATACCCACAATTCAATAATGTGATTTATAACATTAACAAAAAGGATAAAAATTATATGATCATTATTAATAGATGCAGAGAAAGCACTAGCCAATATCCAGCATCCATATATGATAAAAAAAAATTCTCAGCAAAGAAGGGATTAAAGGAACATACTGCAACTTAGTAAAGGCAATATATGACCAATCCACAACTACCATCACACTCAATGGTGAAAGCCTAAAATCAGGAACAAGGTAAGTATGTCCACTTTCTCCACTTTTATCTGACATAGTATTGGAAGTTCCAGCCACAACAACCATAGAAGAAAAAGAAATGTCATCAAATGAAAGGAAGAAGTAATACTGTCATTATTTGCAGACATATAATACCATATATACAGAACTCTCAAGATTCCATCAAAAAACTAATAGGTTTGATAAATGAATTCAGTAAAGTAGTAAATACAAAATTAATATTCAGAAATCAGTTGCATTTGCATACACCAATAATGAAATATCAAAAAGAGAAATTAAGAAAACAACCCCATTTACAACTGCATCGAAAACAGAAAGACAACCTACTAAATGGGAGAAATACTTGCAAATAATATATACGATAAGGGATTAATATTCAAAATATATAAGGAACTCATACAACTTACCCCTGAATAAACAAGAGAAACAAACTCATGGATACAGAGAACAAATTGATGGTTGCCAGATGAAAGGGGGTTAGGGCGATGGGTGAAAAAGAGGGAGTAAGAAGTACCAATTGCCCACCTAGGACCAAGCTTGTGCTATGGCTCGGCCAGCAACCAGAGGTAAGACCTCAGGACACACAGGAGCCATAATCTGCACTGCACTCATCAGCAGCAAAAACTATAAAACCCAGAGCCTGGTTGCTTCACCTAACACTCTCCCAAAGCTCGCCCTGCCAACTCCACCCAGTGCCTGCTCTGTAAACTGCAAACTGCTACATACAAACCTGCACCTCTCCAAACAAACCCGGGAGTTCCCTGGTGGTGTAGTGGCTTAAGGCTTCGGCGGTGGCGCTGTCAGCGCTGCAGCCTGGGTTCGATTCCCAGCCAGAGAACTACCCACATACCAAAAAAAAAAAAACAAACAAACTCCAAACAAACCCCACTCCCACAGAAACCAGTAGGGTGGCATGGCTCAGGGAAACTGCGAAACACAGGAGCAGCAGCTTAATGCCTGCACTGATTTCAGAAACATAGAGTGCCAAGGTCCCCCACATTTTCCCAGAGAGGAGGTGCATCAAGATCAGGGTGACTAGATGAGGGAAGAGAGGCCCACCTTCCAGGAAAGCTCCCAGAGTAAGAGAAGACTGAATAACCAAGAGAAAATATTATGACACTTCCACAACACCAACTGGGAAGTGAAAGAAAGACCTCTTTATGTCTCCCAGGGGAAAAGTCCTCATGTCCAAGAAAAAAAACACATTGAATACAATGAGTACCTTAGGGTTCAAAACCAGTCAGAAAGAAAATGAAAAATCCCCAAAAGAAGAAATTATAGATTTGGAAATACATGATCTAAGTGACACAGAATTGAAGAATGCAGTTCTTAAGACACTCAGCTCAAAGAATGCTGGCAGAGTGCTCAGATGCACCTAAATCTTCTCCGAAAGGAAATCTATGAGCAAAAGGAACACTTTAACAAAGAAATTGAAACTATAAAAAAGAATCAAATAGAAATTATGAAGATAAACACGCAATAAAAAAAATAAAAATGAACTAACTAGCATAGAAAGCAGGGCCAACCAGATGGAAGAATTAGCAATATTGAAAACAAAAATATGGATATGGCACAGAAGGAAGAAGATCAGATTTGAGAGTCAAAAAAAATAATAATAATAATAACTCTATAAGAACTATCTGACTCCATTAGAAAGACCAACATTAGAAAAATGAGAATACCAGAAGGGGCAAAACAGAATTCTACGGAGAACTTACTTAAACAAATAGTAGATAAGAACTTTTCAAACCTATAAAAAGAACTGGAACCCCCAAATCAAGAAGAAAACAGGACCCCAGCAACCTGAATTCTATTGTCCAAGGCATTCTATATTGAAGAGGGCAAAAATTAAAGCTAAGGAAACAATTCTCAAGGCAGCCAGGGGGAAAAATGTATACATAACCTTTAAAGGAAAGGCCACTCAGGCTATCATCAGACTTCTCAGCAGCAACTCTACAAGCCAGGAGGTAGCAGAACCAAATATTCAAAATATTAAAAGAGAGAAACTTCCAGCTAGGAATAATCTATCCAGCAAAGGTATCCTTTAGATATGAAGCAGGAATAAAGACCTTTATAGACATACAAAAGCTGAGGGAATTTTCCAGCACAAAGCCAGAATTTCAGGAAATACTGAAGGAGATTATTCTCAACCTAAAACAAAATGTCAAAATAAATGGGGAAAAGTTGGGACAATAAAAACATAAAAAGTAAGAAGTTTTAAATTTCCAAAATAGAATGGAGATAAGAAGCATGCTTAAGAAAAGAATCCATCACATATATGAAACTTTCTTTTTGATAAATCTCATGGTAACTGCTCAAAAAAAAAAAACTCAGAACTAAGACACACAACCAAAAAGAAAACAGAAGGAAACTCATAGAAAAAGGCAACTATAGGCCAGTATCTGATGAATACAGATGCAAAAATCTTAAACTAGCAAACAGAATACAACAATGCATTAAAAAGATTACACACCGCAATCAAATAGGATTCATCCCAGGGGCACAAGAATGGTCCAACATACCCTAATCAATCAATATGATACACCACATAAACTAAAACATAAAAACCCTATCAAATGATGCAGAAGAAGCATTTGACAAGATATAATACCCACTCATGACCAAAACACTTAAAATAATGAATATAAAAGGAAAGGCCACATGTGACAAACCCTAAGCTAATACTGAACAGGGAAAAATTGAAGCCTATTCTCCTAAAATCAGGAACAATACAGAGATGTCCCTTGTCACCACTGCTATTCAATATAGTACTGGAAGTTCTCGCCAGAGCAATTAGGCAAAAGAAATAAAAGGTATCCAAATTGGGAAAGAAGTTAAACTGTCACTTTTTGCAAATGACATGATCCTTCATATAGAAAATTCTAAAGACTCCACCAGGAAACTATTGGAAAAAATAAATAAAGTTGCAGGATACAAAATCAATATAAAAAAATCAATTGCATTTTCATATACCAACAACAAAACTTTACAAAAAGAAATGAGAAAAACAGTAACTTTTGTGATTGCAACCAAAAGAATAAAATACCAAGGAATAATATGAAGTACTTATACACCAAAAACCATAAGACGTGACTAAAAAATACTGAAGACACAAAGAAATGGAAAGATATTCTATGTTCATGGATTGAAAGAATCAACATAGTTAAAATGGCCATATTAACCAGAGCAATATACAGATTTAACAATTTCCATCAAAATCCCACAGACATTCTTTCATGAAATAGATAAAAGAATCATCAGATTCGCATAAAAACACAAGACTCTGAATTGCCAAAGCAATCTTACATAAAAAGAGTAAGGCTGGAGGCATCATGCTCTTTGATTTCAATCTATACTCCAAAGTGTCAATAATCAAAACAGCTTGGTACTGGCAGAAAAACATACACACAGACCAGTGCAACAGAATAAAAAACCCAGAAATAAACACACAAATATATGGACAGATTTTTTTGGGGGGGCGGGAAGACGGGACGGGTAGTCCCCTGGCTGGGAATTGAACCCAGGCCGTGGAGTTGAGAGCACCAAAGCCTAGTCACTGTACCACCAGGGTACCCCCTGGACAGATAATTTTTGACAAAGGAGTGAAAAATATACAAAGAGGTAAAGAAAGCCTCTTCAGTAAATAGTGCTGGGAAAATTGGAAACCCACATATAAAAGAATAAATCTGAACTGTGAACTGTCACTATACAAATATTAGCTCAAAAGAAATTAAAGACCTCCACATAAAACCCAAAACATAAACTGTATAGAAAAAAATATCGGTACTAAACTTATAAACCTTAGGTTCATGGAGAACTTTATGAACATGACCTCAAAGGCAAGGAAGTAAAAGTGAAAATAAATAAATGGGACTATATTAAACTAAAAAGCTTCTGAACAGCAAAAGAAACCATTAACAAAGCGAAGAGACAACCAATCAAATGGGAGAAATATTTGCAAACAATGCCTCTGATAAGGGGCTAATACGTAAAATATGTAAAGAACTCATACAACAATGAAAAATAAACAATCCAGTTAAAGTACGGGCAAAGGACCTCAACAGAAACTTCTCCCATGAAGACCTAAAAATGGCTAACAGATATATGAAAAAATACTCAACTTCACTAGCTATTAGGGAAATACAAATCAAAACCACAATGAGAGACCACCTCACACCTGTTAGAATGGCTGTTATCAACAAGACAAGGAATAACAAGTGTTGGAGAGGATGTGGAGAAAAAGGAACTCTTGCACACTGCTGGTGGGAATGCAAACTGGTACAACCGCTTTGAGAACAGTATGGAGGTTCCTCAGAAAACTGGGAATGGAGTTACCATATGACCCAGCAATCCCTCTGTTGGGTTATCGACCCAAAAAATTTAAAAACTTTAGTCCACAAAGATATTATGTACCCCAATGTTCATTGCAGCACTATTCACGGTTGCCAAGCCATGGAAACAGCCAAAGTGTCCTTCAATAGATGCCTAGATAAAGTTGTGGCACATATATACAATGGAGTATTACTCAGCCTTAAGAAAAAATTAAATACAGCCATTTACGATGGTATGAATGGACCTTGAGATCATCAACTAAGAGAAATAAGCCAGACAGAAAAAAAACAAGAACTGTATGACTTTGGTCATATGTGGAACATAAAACTGAAACCAACAAAGAAACAAAAATTCATGGACATAGCCCCAATAAATAGGTAAGTGGTTACCTGAGGGCAAGGAGGGAAGGGTGTAGGAGAGGAGGATGGGGGACTCAAATAAATATATGGTGATGGAAAAAGATCTGACTCTTGAGTGGTGACCACATATTGCAGCACATGGACGATGTATTGTAGAATTGTACAATTGGAACCTATGTAATTTTTACTAACCAATGTCACCCAAATAAATTTAACAATTAAAAAAAAAGTACAAATTGACAGTTACAAAAATAGTCACAGTGATGCAGAGCAGTGGTCCCCAATCTTTCTGGCACCAGGGACTAATTCCATGAAAGACAATTTTTCCATAGACCAGGGTGGGATGGTTTCGGGATGATTCAAACACATTACATTTACTGTGCACTTTATTTCTATTATTATTACATTGTAATACATAATGAAATAAATATACAACTCACCATAATGCAGAATCAATGAGAGCCCTAAGCTTGGGTTTTGATATGAGTCTGCAAACAACTGATTTATTATGGTCTCTGTGTAGTCAAACCTCACTGCTAATGATAATCTGTATTTGCAGCCACTGCCCAGAGCTAGCATCACTGCCTCAGCTCCACCTCAGATTATCAGGCATTAGATTCTTAAAAGGAGCAACCTAGATCCCTCAATGCACAGTTCACAATAGGGTTTGAGTTCCTGTGAGAATCTAATACCACCATTGATCTGACAGGAGGTGGACCTCAGGTGGTAATGCAAACAACGGGGAGCAGCTGTAAATACAGATGAAGTTTCACTCACTTGCCCTCAGTTCACCTCTTGCTGTGCTGCTCAGTTCCTAACAGGCCACGGACCAGTAGTGGGCCATGGCCTAGGGGTTGGGGACTCCTGATGTAGAGTACAGCAAAAAGAATATAGTCAATAGCACTGTAATAACTATGTGCAAGTGTCAGGTGGGTACTAGACTTATTGGATTGATCACTATGTAAGTAATATAAATGCTAATCATTATGTTGTATACCCGAAACTAATATAATATTGTAAGTCAACTATAATTGAAAAATAGAAAAAAAATTATTTGAAAAAATAAAAATAAATACCAATGTATACTCCCCCCCAAAATTTCTAATCTCCTTTGGGTTTCTTCTTCAACACATGGGTTGTTCAGAAGCACACAGTTTAATTTCCAAATATTTAGGAATTTTCCTGATATCTTTCTGTTGCTGATTTCTACATTAATTCTATTATAATCAGAGAACATAATTTGTATGCTTTCAATTATTTCACATTTCCTAACATTTATTTTATTGCCCAGAATATATTTTAGTGAATATTCCACATGCTCTTAAAAAAAAGTGTATTCTTTTAAGTTAGGTGAAGTGTTGTTACATGAAGTATTCTATGTATGTTAACTAGGCGAAGTCATTGATAGTTCTTCTATGTCCTTATTATTTTCTACTTATTCTACTGATTATTGAGAGAGGAGTGTTGAAGTCCCCAAGTCTAATTGTGGGTTTGAAAAATCAAGCACTTTAAGTAGACAGACTAGCTTACCATTCTGAATTTGAGCCACTTTTTTAGAGATCTCTCCAATGATCTGGAAAAAAAAACAAAAGGTAGTAAATTCTTATGACTTCGGAATTTGTCTAAAATCACACAAAATATATAATTCAAAATAAGTTATTTTAAAAAAACATAGAATTCTAATTTAAGAGTCATTTCAATAATAAGAAACAATTAGAGACTTGTTACTTCTAGTGAGATCAGATTCACCCAAAATGTACCTGTCGTCTCCATTTCTCAGCTTTGGGCAGCTCAGTACATTCCGAAGCGAGGAAGGGTCTTCGTTCCTAAGAAGCAAAACATACAACTATGCCATGTGAAATTTCAAGCTTCATGCAAACACTGAACTGATTCAGGCCTGAAATTTAAAATGTCTAATGGTCTAAATATATCTAAAGTTTCAGTTCTAGATGATCTTCATCAAACTTAAACCTCACTCTACAATCCCTCCTTAGGAAACAACTAGGCAAAAACATTCATTGCATTATGTCTAGCACAGTGAACCACTAAAAAATCTTAAAAGTCCAAAAACAGATGGCTAAGTAAACTAGGTTATATTCATTTCATGGAATATTTATACTACCTTAAGAAATCATGGCTATTAGAATTTAGAACAAACATCAAAGTATGTGTGTATGTACATTTTTTAAAAAACAAAAAAATTCAAAGAATGGTACATTTTATCCGTAACCTGGCTGAGTCTCCGAGACCTGATTTGAAATTATTTACTGGTTTCAGCTTAGAGTTTACTCCCCATAGCACTTCCACCTTCTATTATTCAACATTAGGCAGAGGTGGGATACTATGGAAACTCAATTATTATATTAAAAAGGAAATGGAAGAACAAGCAGTCAGATTATAATACTGCTCTGGCTATAGAGATACACCTGGAATTCATATGAACAGATGTAAAAGCATGTCGACAAGACCAGACAAGAAATAGGAAGCTCTGGAGTTTGAGGTCTGCTCACTAGGGAGTTTTACCACATTCGTTCTTGACAGTTTACAATTCATAAGGAAGATGTATACCAACCTTCACTTTTCCCTCTTCCAATTGAGCTTGGCGAAATCTTGCTAAGACTGTCCTATCAGAGATAGAGAAGACTCCATCAGATCATGCTCACAAATTCCTTATCACAAGTTCTTAGATGAGGTAAATCTGCTCATAACCATATTTAATGTTATTCCTGTGTGTGTGTGTGTGTGTGTGTGTGTGTGTGTGTTGTGATTAAGACACCACGGCGAAGTTACAAGTTTCCACGTTCCAAAGGCCATTTGTGCTCCTGAAGACCTGAGTATCTATTTGACTTACAATGTATGTAAGGACCGTGGTAATCTCTACTTATCAGACCACTTAAGTGGCCAGTAAGCAACACATTCAGATGTTAAAAGACTAATATTATGGGGTGCCCCAGCTGTCACTCCAACAGCCCCTGTGCCATCCCCAGGTAAACAAATGTTCATCCAGTAAAATTCTGGGAGCTGTCAGAAAACACTAATAAGGAAAATAAATATGAAAACATGGGCATACTATTTTAACACATGTAGAGAAAGGGACATATTATCAAAAGGCTCATATACCAAAAGGACCAAACACGAAAAGAGCTTCATGGTAGTATTAAGTTACATAAAATTCAAAGACAAATCGAGTTGATACTTACATGGCCTTTTCTGCATTTCGGGCCTAAAAGGAGACAGATGGGAAGAAAAATAGCCATGTTTAAAATACTTTTTTTTTCCATTTACTTTTTAGAGAAAAGTTTCACAAGGTCATAGTCACAAGCAGAATGTTCAAACTAGCATATAAATACAGTAGCCAAAAAAAAAAAAAGTATTAAAAAAATGTCCAAGTCCTGTGACTTTACTTATGCTATTCACTCCATCTAAAATCTTTACTCCTCCACTGTCCCACCCTCTTGGAGCTGGTTAACTCTTGGAGCTGGTTAACTCCTATTCATCCTCCAAAATTTACCTGTGTCATCACCATTCAAGAAAGTTCTTCAGTGATTCCCTTCTTCCCACTAGGCTGCTACACTTTGTGTTTATACCTACCATGGCATTTTCCACCCAGCATCACAATTGTCTGTTCCTGCCAATGGAACTTGAGGAAGAGAAGACTGGCTCTTACAGAGTTTTATGTAAGTACTGTCACACTAGTGTGAATTCAATTATCCCTGAAACACTGTGTCTGGCAGGGAACATGTTTTCTGGCTTTAAGTAGAAAAAAAAAACTTGCTGAGTCATAAAATTGAATTTTGCTCCTGGTTCTTCCACTTATCATCCCTGAAAAGTAGACTCATACTGATTTAATAAGATAAATACATTAAGACATCAGGTACGCAGTTTATAGATGCTTGACCAAAGTGAACTCAATTTAAATCTCCTTTCTGACCCTACTTTTCAATGGATACCGAAACCTGGCAAATGTCTGGTGGATAAATTAACACAGTATCTACTAAGGAATAAAACAAAGAGGCTCTCCCAGGGAAAGTCATCATTTTGAAGGCTGAGGTTGTGTCCAAGCTATTTCACTAAAGCCTACAGGTAGTTAATTCAGTGTTTCTCAATGCTTACTCCATGCTTAAAACATCATGTGAGGTGCCAGGAATTAGGCCATGGTTCCTACCATGGAACTCACAGGAACTTCCCCCAAAACATGAATCAATGATAAGAGATCAGTGATAAGGGCATGTAACCAGAGTGATGGAAGCCCACAAGTATGAATGTGTAATGGTAACAGTTATATAAAATGCCTAACAACTCCTGTAGCCAGAACTACCCAGGCCCAGGGATCTTTCTCTTCTGCTAGAGAATGGAGAGACAGTATTCCCTATGCTTACCAGAGTTCAGAAACAAAGACCCTCAAAGATGAACAGAGCATTATAAAACAGTAAATTTGAGGCATATCGTTTGGCAGAAAGGGCTGCTTCTACCCACTGTTTGGATTCTCTTGTTCTTAGGTTAATTGTGCTCTTCAATCGACAATGGCCTTCAATATAATCTTATATTGGAATTATTCTATAACCTTTCTAAGGCATCGAATGCTTCTTATGGGGGCCTCACTTAATGAAAATATTACAGTAACCAACATATATGAGCATATTCTTTGTACTAGCACTATGTGCATTCTCATATTTGCCAGTCGTGAGCACTTTCTGAACAAATTAAGACGCCAACAAACCACGCCATTATCACAGAAATCACACCCTCATGCAATAACACTATAACATTCATTCATTCTTTCCTGAACACTTACGACGTGCCAGGAATAATGTTAGACATTAAGGAAGCAATGGTAAACAGACCCTATCCTTGTGAAATTTTGTGGGGGAAACCGAGAACAGGCATAAATCAAATAATCCAGAAACATATAGTAAGAACCACTGTTTATCTCCGCTGTGAGACTTGAGGGCAAACAATCCGGCTTGGCAGGTACTGAGACGCGGAGCCGGTCCTTGCACCTCTAATTCCTTAATTTCCTCTATCGATAACAAAAAGCGCTTCATCGAGATTTAGCACTGTCGGGAGATGGTAATGCAGCTCCCGAGAGTCCAGTTTCTTTCTCTAACTTCCGGCAGCGAAGCAGAAAGAGAATCCCCAAATTACAGACAAGGAACCTGAATCCTGCAAGTGATGCCCGGCTTAGCCCCTACTACGAAGGCCCCAGATGGGACTGGAAACTCTCACAACCCGCGCGCTCCCCACCTCTCCCACTCACCATCGTGCAAGTGACGGAACGGCCCTCGAGCCGCGCGGCCCCAACCCAGGAAGCTTCCCCACTCCAGGGCAGGCCAACCCTGACGGAAACCGAAGATCCCAATGGACCGAACCGCCGCTTTTCTTTTTTTTTTTTTGGCCGGAAAGAAAAAGGGGAAGGACCGGAAGTGAGGGACCGGAAGTGACATTCAATTGGCCTGGGAAGGGAGAGGAAATACAGGCGCGAGCTAGTAGGAGCCCTTCCCTAGGCGTCTGGACGTCACAGTAAAGCACCCAAAGGAAAGCCCGGGTCGTTAACCAAGTTGCTTTTGCGTAGTGGAACTGACAGACGTGTTTCCCACTCTGCTCTGGGCTGCTGGTTTCAACCGTCGGCATTTCAATTGAAAAATTTCTCCCCTTAGCTATTGGTACTGCGGAAGCGGTCGACGCCAATTCCAATTGTCAGTAAAGCTGTGTGGGGTTGTGGCTGCTACTCTAGGTATGCCATCCACCGGTCCCTTCTTTGGTTTTTCTGTGAGCGCAGACATGCCCTTTTGGAAATTACTTGTCCTCATCTCTTTGAATGGACCAAATTCTCACAACCAACTGGGGCTGCTGGACAGGATCATCTCTCCGTCTAAGTGGACGAAGCAGCTTCAGAAATGAAAGCTGCAGTCTCCAGCTAACGAGCGCTGAAAGGCCCCTTTGGGCAGATAACAGGTACAGTCTGTGTTCTCCAGGAGTTGGAGCTGGCCGGCCTTCATAAATTCTTTAACGTTTCTGTCATTTACTTGAGGCCTGTGCATTTTCTGAGATTTTCTCCTCCTGGAATCACAGAGCCTATCAGAGCTGGACCAGTGCTTTAAATCACCCTCTTATAAAATAATAAATTTAAGGTCCAGGGAAGAAAAGGCTTGAAGGTTGAGGAGAAAGTTGGTTAGAGAGATGATATGTGAGTTACTGGCCAGAGAAATGCAACCAATCAGTGTGTGTCAGGCACATTGCTGGGATCAGATCCTTAGACAAGGACCAGGAGACAACGAATAGGTTCTGGTGTCAGCAATATAGTGAGCTATGATGTAGAATTCAGTTGAGGGCTGTTAGCAAATTCAGTTACAGCAGCTCTCCATTCACAAGCATGGTGCTTCAGCCATGGTGAGTTCCTCTACCAGAGGATCTAACAAAATTTTAGGCACTCTAGCTGCAGTCAAGAGCACAACACAGGGGCGGGTTGAATGGGTGGGTGTGTAGCAGCTGACATATGGTTCAGATCAGACAAGTACTCAGAGCAGGATCTCATGCCTAAACCATGACAAGGACAAGAGTTATTAAAAGTTTTAGATGGGCATATGGCCACCCTGCTAGATTCCATCTTCAAAGACAACCTATAGCAGCTAGGTGTGGGTTTGTGATTAATGGCGAATAGGAATTGAATGAAAGGAATGTGCCACTTAGTGCCATAGAAAGTATGAACATGTCTTACCCTTGCCTTTTTCCCTTCTGTGCTGAGCTATGGGAACAGCAACCATGAACTCAGAAATGAAAGTATTAGGATGTCAGAGTCCCCTTCCTAGCTCTGGAACACCTGGCTCTGTAAAGTCAGAAACAAATTTAGTCTTGTTTAAGCCACTGCATTGGGGGACCTTTTATTAGTCGCTTAACCTTTACCTAAAATCTCTGTGCGTTGGGCTGCATTCAAAGCCATCCTGGGAGTTCCCTGATGGTGTAGTGGCTTAAGGCTTAGGCGCTGGCGCTGTCGGTGCTGCGGCCTGGGTTCGATTCCCAGCCAGGGAGCTACCCACATACCAAAAAGAAGGAAAACAAAACAATAAAAAAAAAATAAAATAAATAAAAAAAAAACAAAGCCATCCTGGGCCATAGTTTGGACATGCCTGTCTTAAGTAATACCTGGTCCCAAATGAGCAGTCATTTCCTCATTCAAATGAGATTTCTCATTAAATCCCTGACTCTATGATGCAAATACAATCTACAAGGTATGATCCAAAAATACAGTGATGGTGAATGCTGCTGCCAAGTGCCATCCAACGGAAAGGCAGGGATCTTTGATCCAAGAAGTGGCGTGTCAAACCTTAGTAACAGTGTGCATCAAGTTTCAACTTCTTCAGTGCAATTAATTGTGAGCTACGGTTGAGAGGTGTGTTTTAAAGTGTGCCATAAATCTTGATTCATGAGCAATGCATTAACATAAATTTCTGTCAAATAAAAACATTATGGTGTGTCGGCATCCACTTTATTCACCAGATCTAGCACTGTGTGACTTCTAGCACTTCCCCAAAGTCAAAATGACCATGAAAAGTAAACGTTTTGATTCAATTCAGTATTTCAAGGCAGGGACAACAGTGCAAGACACAAAAGAGAACTCCCATAACTGCTTCAGAAAATGGCAAGAACAAGGGGATGTTGTTTGAAGCAGAGGGGAGTATTTTGTGGGAGATTAATGGCAATGTGTCTTTTACTGTAATAAATTTTTTTAATTTAAACATTCACCATATATATTTTTTTCACACTTCGTACAATAGGATTCAAGAGGTATTACCTATGTTGATTGTCCTTCCAGCATCCATTCCCCTTACCCACTCACCTGAATTCCATCTGTGAACCTTCTGGTTCTGGGGAAGGGAACTGCATGCCCAGCTTTTAGAGTGGATAGAATAAGAGAATCAGGTTAAACTAATCAATTTGTCCCATCTCCCTTGTGCATATGATTGGTGGACTTAAGCCCCAAGCTGACCCAGTCAGAGTGAGTCTCAGGACTTGACTGCAATGCTGTAATAAATCGTGCTAGATGTCAGAACAGATGTAATTTTATTTTTTTAAATTCATTTTTATTGTTAGACTTATTGGGGTGACATCTGTTAGCAAGGATTACATAGGTTTCAGGCATACAATTCTAGAGTGCATTGTCAACTTGTTGTATAAGTTCACCACCTAATGTGACTTCTTTCCATCACCTTATATTTAGCTTCCCCCCCTCCTCTCCCACCCCCTCCCCTTTCTCCCCTCCCTGACCGAATTGTTTATTCGTCCCCAAATAAACATTAAACAATATATTGATCGTGTCCGTGGGTTGTTTGTTCATTTCTTTTCTCTTTGTTGCTTTCAGTTTTATATTCCGCATATGAGTGAAGTCATACAGTTCTTTGTTTTTTGTCTGGTTTATTTCACTAAGCATCATGATCCCCCAATGTTCATTGCAGCACTGTTCACAGTGGCCAAACCATGGAAACCACCAAAGTGCCCTGCGACAGATGACTGGATAAAGAAGCTGTGGTACATATACACAATGGAATATTACACAGCTGTAAGAAAAGATGAAATATTGCCATTTGCAACAAAATGGATGGACCTGCAGATGTAATTTTAGAAGCTGCTGTCAGCCACTTTTGGACTCCAAGGGGAGACAATCCTTAGTATTTGGTGACATCGTTGAGTTGCTGAATAATAGGATCAGCGTGAACAGAGAAAGGAAGAATATTACAAACTGGCAAGATAAATGGTAAAATCAGGATGTTCTTGGTTTCAAGTACAGTAAGTCTGACTCTTACTGGTTTTAACACTGAAGGGAATTTATTGATTCATATAACTTAAGATTAATTGCTGGCAAGACCTCATTCAGCATACTGTTCTCTTTGCCTACAGCACCGTTCCTTCATCCTGGCACCTGACTAATCCACCTGTTTATGCCTACTTATAATTTGTGACAGTTTAGAAAGCCTGGATTCACAACCGGGTTCCACCACTTACTAGCTCAGTGGCCTTAGATGAATGACTTACTCAACCTTTGTTTAATTTTTACTCTGCTGTGAAATTGGTATAATAGTACTTAACCTTTCTGTTCTAGGCTGGCCATACATAACTGTTTTAAACATGACAGTACTATCTTTTCCTATTTCCTGACTGTCCCATAATGTCAATTTTGTCCTGTTTTTAATTTTTTGTAAAAAACTGAATGCAGGCTATTTATCATAAGCCTCTATGCTAATCAATGCATGTGGTAAAACTACTACTGTGACAAAAGAGGAAGTTCCATTTACTTTATCCAGTCAGGGCCAGGCTTCTTGAGCTAGCAACCATCAGGCACCGCTCCCACTTGTCTGTTTGCAGCAGTGGGGAGTTAAAGAGGCAGTCCCTAAGCCCCATTCAGCATGTGAAGAAGCCAATTATTGGCATTGGTTGTGGGACACACATTATACACATTTGTCTCCAGTGTGCTGTTGACTGTACCAATTGATATTGAATGTTTTGCAGTGAAAATATACAAACACTTCCATATATACAGTTAGAGTTGAAGAAATGAAAAACTATTGTGACTTTGCAGGAAACAATTATGCTACATTGTTAGAACATGGAAATATAAGATTTTTGTCCTTGAGTTCATCAATTGATAGAATTTTAAGCATGTTTAATGGGCTTAGTTCTTTTCTTTCTCAAGAAAAATGCCCTTACAGTGTGAAAATTGTTTGAAAATCCCTATTTAAAACTGTAATTGTCATTTGCAAGCGATCAAGTGCCAACATTCCAACTTAGTTTAATTGAAAAAGATAGTATTTCAGCTAAAGAAATAGCCATAAACCCTGAAAACGTTATAAAAAATTTAGAGTCCAGAAAAAGTGAAGTGTTTGTAACTACTCAAAAAACAACTGAAAATGTTGATACAAAATAAATTAATGAGAATAAATTTTTTTAAGTAGTTGAAAATTTCTATGAAACCAGCTTAAAATATATCAACAGTGGGAGTGCATTATAGGAAACACTGAGAAGTTCAAGGGGGTGCTACTAAGGCGGACACCTGAATGGAAATACAGAACAGCCTCAATGAGGAACTCATCACACACACAAAAACAGAAGAAACTCATGTACGATTATCTGATCAGTGCATCCTCATAAAATCTACAATTGTGAAGCAGCTGGATACATGGAATAAAGAAAACATTTCTGTATCTGACAGATGGGAAAAGATTTTTTCTGAAATGAGTGAAAAATGTCTAGACTTTCAAGACTTTTGTAATATTGTTTATATTCTTTGTCTTCCAGGAAGTACAGCACCTCACCAAAGAATATTTTCTGTTATGGACAGTATGTGGTCAAAGGAGATATCTAGATTAAGTGTTGAGACAATGAGCGCCATGTTAGTTGTAAAACAAATTTGTGTTCTGGAGTGTGAGAAGTTTCATAAGGTGTTGAAAGACCAAAATTTGCTGTGTTAGATTACTTTATTGGAGAAATATTCATAGTACAATTGTGGTGAAATACATTCCTCCTCTATGTCTACCTAAATTTTTGTTATGAGTCTGTCATTGAAGAATAATTGCTAGTTCAGTATGTTCATGTAATAAAACTTTTATCATCTTTTTCATGAATACAGATATTACATAACCCCACTCCACTTTTATCATCCAAAGATCCCATTTTTGTCTCAAGGAAATATGGTCAGCCTATTCTGTTCTCATTTTTCTCATCCAGGAAACTGAGACACTTGCCCTACAGAGCTGTTGTGTTACAGAAGACACTGCATATAAAGTACTCCAAACAGCTCTATATAAAGTTCCCAATAATTATTTAAAGAACAAAAACCCCATGATCTGCAATCAGATCTATTATGTGACCTTAACTAACTCCCATGTACAGTCAGCTGGCCAGGCTCAGGGGGTTGCAGGACTTTGTAAAAGTTCTAATAGCCTTTACATCACCCAATTTGAGATTTATAGGCCTCACCTTACTGGAATACTATCTTGATTTTTATCTCCACCTCCACATCCACCCTGGCATAGGTCTGGCATATAAGATGTGATGGCTGAATGAGTAAAGGAACAGAGAGACAATAGCCCTGCACTGCCTTCTATTTGTGCCAACAGCCCCAACTTACCTTTTTTCCTAGCCACCTCTAAGTTTGAATAGCATTTCTGTAGTATTAAGATTCTGTGCTCACATACTAGTATCAAACACATATCTAGTCACAATAGCTGATCTAATCTACCTACAATTCTATTATTAGATCACATCACTAATCCATAAGACAGCAATTTATAACTCTAGTCAGGAGGTTAAATTTGGCCTAAGGGCTGCTTTGAATTACATTGTGTTTAACAAAATGAAACAAAAAACAAAATTGAAGTCTCTTCTGGTACAAAGTGTTTGGGAGCTACAGGTTTCAGTGCATATAGGGCCAAGTCCAGGAACCACACTGCACATAACAAGTCCCAATAATAGCACAGAAATGGCATCAAGAAACCTTGGTCACAAAGATTCGAATCTCTTAAGGGGGTAGACCCCAAGTTCCTAAGGAATATGTGCTTTTCCAAGAATCAAAGCAAGAAGGGCCTGAAGAAGATGCAAGCCAACAATGCTAAGGCCATGAGTGCACAGCTGAGGCTATCAAGACCCTGTAAAGCTCAAGGTGGTCAAGCCCAAGTTTCCAAAGGGCAGCAGCTGCAAGCTCAGTTGACTTGCTTACATCTCCCATTCCAAGCTTGGGAAACATGCTTCTGCCTGCATTGCTAAGGGTCTCAGGTTCTGCTGGTCAAAGTCCAAGGCAGAGGCTAAAACCCAAGGCCCTGGCTGTAGCTGCAGTGGCAGCTCTGCCTCCAGCTAAAGATTCAGCTCCCAAAGGTCCCCAGGCCCCCATGAAGGCTCTAGAGTAGAGCTGTCTGTCTGCCAATGTGAGGATAAAAGGACTGGTGTGACCCCCGGGCTGCTGTCTGCATGTGGCTGGTGTCCTCCTGTGCTATTTATACAAATAAACCTGAGGCAGAATCTGTAAAAGAAAAAAAAACAAAACAAATCCTCACTTGAGGCAACACTGAACTCATACACCTGCACAGTAACTATCAACACAAGTGAAAAATCCTAGTGTTAGATAAATTCATGTTATAAGCGGAGTAATATAACACATTTAATTGAGTGGAAAAAAGTAACATTAAAAAGATCTTTTCCAACTCTGTCTTGCCCAACACGCAGAGGCAGTACTTTTGCCTAACAACACTCATATATATGTCCCCTAGTACCTAAGGGCCTCAAACACTGTTCACTAAATGAACAAAGATTCACTGGAAGGCAGGTACAGCAGGCAGAAAAATGCTCCCAAGGTGTCCACATCCCAAACCCTGAAACCTGACTGAATGATAAAAGGGACTTTGCAAGTTTAAGATTTTGTGATGGGGAATGCTATCCTGGATTATCCAATGACCCCAATATCATCACAAGGATCTTTGTAAGATGGATGCCAAAGGTCAGAAAAGATATGAATATGGAAGCAGAGGTTAGAGTGATGGGGCCATGAGCCAAGGGATGTGGACTGACTCTAGAAACTGGAAAAGCCAAAGGATCCTCTAGAGTTTCAAAAAGGAAAGAAGCCCTGTTTTTTCTTTTAATTTTTGTCCCATAAGTCCCATTTTGAACTTCTGACCTCCAGAGCTTTAATAAATTTGTATTGTTTTAAGTCACGAAGTGTATGGTAATTTGTTACAGCAGCAATATGAAACTAATAGATTTTGGTACCTGGGAATGAAGTGCTGCCATAACAAATACCTAAAAATGTAAAAATGGTTTTAAAATTGGGCAATGGGCAGAGGCTGTAAGAATTATAAGGATGACAGGAAAAACCTGGAATACTTTGTACAGGTTATTTATGAAAATATGGATGTTAATGTCTCAGCTAGTAAGCACTTGGAAAGTGAAGAGCACAATAGATAAAATCTAGTCTTAGAGAATACATAATCATAAACAGATTGTTAATAGAAATATGGACACTAAAAGCACTGATGGTGACGACTCAAAGGAATTGAGAAATGTTATTGAAAACTGGAAGAAAATAGAAATTAAGCTGAATTGTTTCCTACAGTTATGTGGAAAGCAAAACTTGTATATAATAAACTTGAGTATTTAGCTGAGAATTATTTTCTGGTTTCTTTTTTATGTCTATAGTAAAATGCAGAAGGAAAGAGACAAATCTAGTGAAGAACGGTTAAAAAGAAATCTGGACTTGATGCTTTATGGAATTCTTAAGCCTATCCACACTGCAAGATATTAAAGTTATTAGGAGATTCACACAAGGGAGGTTATGTTCTGGAGAAAAAGGCAAGTGGGTGATAGAACAACCATTTTCAGAAGTATCAGGTTAGAATATTCATCCATACATATGGCCTTTTGAAGAGAGGGGTGTGTGTGACTTCTGGATCCCCCTGAACCAACTCAACAGAAGCCAGGAATAGAGATGGGTTTATCCAGGAAAGATCTGTAGAGGAGCCTCTTATCTAATGGTGTGAATTTCCATGACATATACAGAAGATCTGCAAGGTTGAGAAATTTACACCAGCATCAATACTGACAGCTTGGACTTTAAGCAATGAAGGACAAAATGAAAGAAGGCTGTTAAACTCTCAAAATTCTACATACAGGAAATGGGCTAAACTACTCAGTTATGATAAAGCATTACCCTTCATTAAAAAGAATAAAAAACTCCTATGTAGGCAGCCCAGCTGAATTTTTAAATTGGTTGAGACCAGTGGCTACTTTTTCCCTTTCATTTTCTCCCATTTTGAAGGGCAGTATCTATTACTGGTGTCCTATGCCTGTCCTACTGTTAACTTTTGGGAACGAGTAACTTAAAAACAAGTTATAAAATGACAGATTCGGAGGAATTTTGTCCCAATATCATATCCAGATCTTAACCCATACCTGATTTAGATGATTTAGACAATGAGATTTGGGACTTTAGAGCTAATGAGATTTAGATGAGATTTTATTTTGATGGGTTGTAATGAGTTGACTCTTTTGGTGATGTTGGGGGTGAGGTGAATGTATTTTGCATATGAGATGGCTGTGAACCTTTAGGGGCCAGAGGCGAGGCTGAGGTAGAAAGAATAACACCCTCCCAAAGATGTACAAGTCCTAATCTCTCAAACCTGTGAATGTTACCTTATGTGGCAAAAGGACTCTGTGGATGTGATTAAATTACAGCATCAATAGGAAAACAGTACAACTGTCTTGGGGCCAGAAACAAAATCAGAAAGGTGATCTTAAAGTATTCTGTTCTTAACAGAAAATAAGGATGTGACACTATGAGCATAAAATTGTAAAAAGTACTTCGGAAAAGACCGTGAGTTCATAATTTTGCTAGACGTGTACAGAAATATGGAAAGATGGAGAATTAAGTGGATGCGGGATCTGCAACCTCTCAGACCACAGCAGGATTGCAGATACAAAGAGGAACAGTCAACCTTGGGAAGCATCGGAAGACTGAGCAAACCCCCAAAAGCTGGGGATATAGAGAAGGAAACCCAGTCGAGACCAACAGGGAAATAGGGTGTCTTCAAACCTAGATAGTGAGGGAGCTCTGGGAGAAAAACCTCAGACACAGGAGGGAAGAGTGCAGAGCCCACACTGGGCTGCCTCTGCCACCCCATCCCAGAGCCCAGGACCCCAGTGCAGGAGAAAGGAAAACTCATTACATTTGGCAATTAAATTCATCCAGAATTCTGTCTATCTGTGTGAGTGGGACGGAGGTGGATTGGAAGTCCAGGTGCTCTCCTGCAGGGTGCATGTACAGGCTTGGTCACTTACCACCATCCATCACCTGTTGTTCAGCAGGGGTATGGCATCACTGGAGGTATCGGAATCATTCCAGGAAGGACTGAGCTGTGGGTTTTCAGAGTGGAGGACGAAGAATTACATTGTTTGAGCACACCACACATGTGGCACAAAGGAGGATGCCATTTTGCTCTTTATTAAACCCTCCCCAGAAAGAACAACTCCTGACACATCACTGGTCTAGCAAAATCCACACATGTTTCCTACACACCCAAAAAACCCACACCCACCACAGTTTAAACTACGTCCCCCAGGACACTCTAGGCTGCCAAGCACCCACCCCAACCCTACCAGTTACACTGAAGCCAAACTGCCCACTGCAGAAAAAAAACTGCGGAACTCTTTGGGGGGGGCAGGGGGGGGACGGGGGGAGGCTCCCCTCCCCCATACCCAACCAAAAAACCATACAATCACCAGGAATTTCACCCAGATCACCTAGAGTTGTGCCCTACACACCCAGTTAGGTACCAGGACGGCAGAGCAAACAGCCTTGTCCTAGAGGTTTATCTTTTATTTTTTTGCTTTTTCTTATTTTTCTCAGTCTAAAACAGGAAAAGGCTGTCCATAACTCACTGAGGTGGTCAGTGCTACTCTGCAGCTCTCTCTGCTTCTTCCCCTGCACAGCTAAGGGTGAGAGAGGAGTGAAAAAAAAAAAAAACACTGGGCTCTCCAAAGAGTAAATAAAAAATAAAAAAAAATTAGTAATTCTGTTCTCTTATTTTTCATTCTTTTCCAAAATTTTATCATTACTTTCTTAATTGCTATTTTTATATATCTATATTTTTTAATTTAATTTTTTATTATTACCATTTTTTTTTTCTTTTTTCCCTTCCTATTTCAAAGTGTGATAAGGCACACTGGAGATTTTCTGAATCCAACACAGGTTGGCTGAGCAACTGGCCGCACCCAACTAGTGGGGAAACCATTCTTGCAGACTTTGGCAGGAGCAGCTAGGTATCTGCAACTTACAGAGAGCTTTTCGTGCCACTCTGCTGCCCCCTCCAGGGCAACTAAAAGTGTGCTGCAAGCCACAAACTGAAGGACACACAGCAAGAATTGAAGAAAAGCAAAAGAAAAAAAGTATTTTTTCCTTTTGCTCTTTCAAGTCAGTTTTTTTTCTTTTTCTTTCATCTTCTTATCACTGGGTTTACACAAAACCATTTTTTTTTTAAATTTTCACCTTTATTTTTTTTCTTCATGATTTACTTCATTTGTATTTCATGTCTTTAATTACTTTTAAATTTTTATTTTTCTTAATATTTTCTATGTACTTTTTATTTAAGTTCTAGTCTACTTTTTAATCCTTAAATTTCTTTATTATTTTCTTAATTTTATTATTACTATTAATACTTCTTTCCCTTCTTTTCTCTCAAAGTTTACACAGGCACCCTGAAGTGTTGCCCTGCCCACCCAGAGGAACTTTGGGAGGTGGGCAATCAGTCTTGCACAGTTACTATCAGGGAAAGTTTCTATAGGTCTTTTGCAGGAGTGACTATCTGAGAATAGCCTGGAAAACTTCTGGTATTGTTCAACCACAGCCCCCATCCCCAGGGCAGCTAATGTTATGCTACAAGTGGCAGACTTGGAGACTCTCAGGAAATTTTCTTTCTTTTTTGCATATTTGTGTGTGTCTGTTTCTTGACCTTTTCTTTTCCAAAAGTGAACACAGACCCCCTAGAGACTTGCCCTGTCAGCACCAAGGCACTCTAAGTGGATGAGTGAATAGCCCCATTTTACTAATGGGGGATGACTTTCTTGTGAACATCAGCAAAAGTGGCTATCTGCAGTGGTCCAGGAAGCTTTCAGTGTTACTCTACCACTACCCTTGGACAGTTAACAGTGTGCTATGAGGAGCATACCACTCAACTAAAACTGAAGAACATACACAACAGACTCAAGGGACAATCCAAGATTATTCACACAGGAGATCAAAGAGACTGCACCATTGCACAGCACAGGACACATACTACATAAGGCAAACACTAAGAGCCATGAGATATAGCTAATACCTAGAAGCAAACACAAGGAAGAAACCAGAATGAGAAAACAGAAAAACACATCTCAAATAAAGGAATAAAAGAAATCACCAGAAATACAGTTAAATGAAATGGAGACAACTAACCTACCAGAGCAAGAGTTTAGAAAAAAGGTTTTAAGAATGCTTAAGGAACTTACTGAAAACTTCAACAAAAAGATAGCAACCATAAACAAAGACATCAAAACCATGAAAAAGACCAATCAGAAATGAAGAATACACTAACTGAAACGAAGACTACACTAGAAGGAATCAATGACAGGGTGGATAAAGCAGAAAATCAAATCAGCTATCCAGAAGACAAAGTAACAGAAAATACACACATGAAAGAGCAAAGAGAAAAAAGAATTAAAAAAAAATAAGGACAGCCGGAGACCTCTGGGATAACATCAAGTGTAACAACATTCGGATCACGGGTACCAGAAGGAGAAGAGAGCAAGAAATCGAGAACCTGTTTTAAAAAATGGTGACCAAAACCTACCCTAACCTGGCAAAATACACACATAAACACAAGAAGCAAAGAAGAGTATCAATAAAGATGAACCCAAATAGGCCCATGCCAAGACATATCGTAATTAAAATGACAAAGATTAAAGAAGAATCCTAAAAGCAGCAAGAGAAAGACAACAACTTACCTTCAAGGGAGCTCCCATGAGGCTATCAGCAGATTTCTCAATAGAAACCTTGCAGGCCAGAAGAGAATAGCAGGAAATATTCAAAATAAAAAACAAAGGCCGGGGAGTTCCCTGATGGTGTAGCGGCTTAAGGCTTCGGCGCTGGCACTGTCAGCGCTGCAGCCTGGGTTCGATTCCCAGCCGGGGAACTACCCACATACCAAAAAGCAAAAAAATAAAATAAAACAAAAAAAACAAAGGCCTACAACCAAGACTACTCTATCCAGCAAGGTTATCATTTAAGATTGAAGGAGAGAGAAAGAACTTCTGAGATAAGAAGAAGCTAAAGGAATATACTACCAACCAGATCAGCATTACAAGAAATGCTAAAGGGACTTCTTTAAGCAAAAGAAAGGAGAAAACAAACAAAAGAAAGTAAAAAACATGAATAATAACATGGTGTTGACTATGTACTTATCAATAATCACCTAAAATGAAAATGGACTAAATGCTCCAAACAAAAGACATAGGGTAGTCAAATGAGTAAGAAAGGAAGGCTCAGGCATATAATGTCTACAAGGGACTCACCTCAGAAAAAAATATCTACATAGACTGAAAGTAAAGGGATGGAAAGGGTATTACAGGGAAATGGAAATGAAAAAAAAAAAAAAAAAAAGCTGGAGTAGCAATGCTTGTATCAGACAAAAAAACTTTAAAACAAAGACTATAACAAGAGACAAGGATGTTATAAAATTATAAAGCGATCAGTCCAACAACAGAGTATCACTCTTGTAAACATTTATGCACCCAACATAGGAGCACCTAAATACATAAAGCAAATATTGACTGACATAAAGGCAGACATCAACAGTAACACAATCATAGTAGGGGACTTTTAACACCAATGGACAGATCTTTCCGACAGAAAGTCATCACGAACACAGTGCCCTTAAATGACACACTAGAGGAGTTGGATTTAATTGATATTTTTACAAAATTACATCCTAAAGCAGCAGAATATATATTCTGTTCAAACCCATATGGAACATTTTCCAAGACAGACCACATGTAAGGCCACAAAACAAGCCTCAATAAATTTAAGAAAACTGAAATATCAAGTACCCTCACTGACTACTATAATATAAAACAAGAAATATATTAGAAGAACTCTCTCTTTCTCTCTCTCTCTCTCTCTCTCTCTCTCTCTCTCTCTCTCTCTCACACACACACACACACACACACACACGGAGGTTAAACAATATGCTATTAAACAATGAATGGGTCAATGATGAGATTAAAGAAGAAATCAAAAGGTAACTTGACACAAATGAAAAATGAAAACACAACTACCCAAAATCTATGAGACACAGCAGAAGCAGTCCTGAGAGGGAAATTCTTAGCAATGCAGGCCTACATAAAGAAAAAAGAAGTATCTCAAACAGTTTAACCTTACGCCTAAGGAAACTGGAAAAACAACAAACAAAGCCTAAAACCAGCACAAAGAAGGAAATAAAAATTAGAGTGGTAATAAATGAAATTAAGACTAAGATGACAAAACAAAAGATCAATGAAACTAAGTGCTAGTTCTTCGAAAAGATAAAACAAAATTGACAAACCTTTAACCTGACTCAAGAAAAAGAGAGAACCCAAATAAATAAAATAGAAATGAAAGAGAAGTGACAACAGACACCACAGAAATGAAAGAAATTTTAAGAAAATATTATGAAAAACTATATGCCAACAAATTTGGAAATTTGGAAGAAATGGGTAGATCTTTAGAAAACACAAATTTCCAAGATTAAATTAGGAAGAAACAGAAAATCTAAATAGGTCTATTACTAACAATAAAATTGAATCAGTAATCAACAACCTCCCAACAAACAAAAATCTTGGGCCAGATGGCTTCACAGGGGATCCTTACCAAACATTCAAAAAATATTAACACCTATATTTCTCAAACTATTTCAAAAACTCCAGGCAGAGGGCAGGCTCCCAAATTCATTTTATGAAGCCACTATTACCCTGATTCCAAAAACCAGATAAAGACACTACAAAAGAGAAAACTATAGGTCAATAACCCTAACAAACACAGATGCAAAAATTCACAGCAAAATATCAGCAAATCAAATTCAGTAATACACTACAAAAATCATACACCACGATCAGGAGGGATTCATTTGAGATGCAAGGTTTGTTCAATATACATAAATCAACTGACATGATACACCACATAAACAAAATTAAAAAAAAAAAAAAAAAAAAAAAAAAAAAAAAAAAAAAAAAAAAAAAAAAAAAAAAAAAAAAAAAAACAAAAAAAAAACAACAAAAAAACCCACATGGTCATTTCAACAGATGCAGAAAAAGCATTTGACAAAATTCAGCAGCCAATTATGATAAAAATGTTCATCGAGGTGGGAATAGAAGAAACATATCTCAATTTAATTAAGGCTATATATGATAAATCCACAGCTAACATCATACTCAATGGGAAAAAGCTTAAAAGTATTCCCCTTAAGATCAGGAACAACACAAGGATGCCCACTGTCACCACTCTTATTCAACATAGTAGTGGAAGTCTTAGCCACAGCAATCAGACAAGAAAAACAAATAAAAGCCATCCAAATAGAAAACTATGAAGTAAAACTATCATTTGCAGATAACAAGACACTTTATATAGAGAATCCCAAAGATTCAACTCCAAAATTATTACAACTGATAAATGAATTTAGTAAAGTAGCAGGATACAAAATCAATATACAGAAATCACATACATTCTTATACACCAAAAACAAACCAACAGAAGGAAAAATTAAGAAAACAATCCCATTTACAATTGCATCAAAAAGAAAAAATACCTAGGAATAAATTTAACCAAGGAAATAAAAGACGTGCACTCAGAAAATTGTAAGACACTGAAGAAAGAAGACAAAGAAGACAAAAACAGATGGAAGCACATACCATGCTCACAGGTAGGAAGAATATAGTTAAAATCTCCATACTACCCAAAGCAATCTATAAAATGCAATTCCCATTAAAATACCAAAGGCATTCTTCACAGAAATAGAATGTATTATCCGAAAATGTATATGGAACCATAAAAGACCTAGAATGGCCACAGCAACCCTGTGAAAGAATGAAATTAGAGGAATCACATTACCAGACATCAAATTATACTTCAAGGCCACAGTTATCAAAACAGCATGGGACTGGCATAAAAAGACACATAGTTCAATTGAACAGAACAGAGCGCCCAGAAATAAATCCACGTCTATATGGCCAAGTAATCTATGACAAAGGAAGCAAGAACTTACATTGGTAAAAGACAGTCTCTTCAACAAATGGTGCTGAGAAAACTAGAAATACACATGCAAAACCCTGAAATAGGACCACCTTCTTATACCATATACAAAAATAAACTCAAAATGGATTAAAGACCTAAATATAAGACCTGAAACCATAAAACTCCTAGAAGAAAATAAAGGAAGTAACCTCTCAGACATTACCCTTAGCAATACTTTCAATGACATATCTCCTAGGGCAAGGGAAACAAAGGAAAAAATAAATGAGACTACATCAGACTAAAAAGTTTTTTTACAGCAAAAGAAACTATCAACATAATGAAAAGATATCCCACAGAATAGAAGAAAATATTCACCACTGAGGCATCTCACAAAGGGTTAATATCCAAAATTTATAAGACACTCCTACAACCCAACACTAAAAAAACAAAAAAAATCTGATTAAAAAATGGGCAGAAGAGCAGAAGACCTGAACAGACATTTTTCAAAGAGGAGATATAAAGATGGCCAATAGACACATGAAAGATGTTCAACATCACTAATCATCAGAGAAATGCAAATTAAAACCACAATGAGATACCATCTCACTCCTGTCAGAATGGCTTTCATCAATAAATCAACCAACAACAAATGTTAGAAAGAATGTGGAAAAAAGGAAATCCTTTGGCACTGTTGGTGGGACTGCAAATTTTGTCATACCACTATGGAAAACAGTATGGAGCTTCCTCAAAAAAATTAAAAATGGAACTATCCTATGATCCAGCAATTCCTCTCCTGTGTATTTACCCAAAGAAATCCAAAACATTAATTTGAAAAAATATAGGTACCCCTATGTTTACTGCAGCATTATTCACAAGAGCCAAGATATGGAAACAACCTAAATGCCCAATAATACATGATTAGATAAAGAAGCTGTGGTACATTTAAAAAATGTAGTATTACTTGGCTACAAAGAATAAAATCTTACCTTTTGCAACAATATGGATGAAACTAGAATATATGCTAAGTGAAATTAGTAGGACTGAGAAATACAAACACCATATGATCTCACTTACATGTGGAATCTAAAGAACAGAATAAATGAACAATCAAAAAAGAAAAAAAACAAAATTTCAATTACAAAATGGGCAGATCATCATGCTAAGTAAAATAAGCCAGACAGAGGAAAACCAAGAACTACACGATTCCACTCATATGTTGAACGCTAAAATTGAAAGCAACAACGAAACAAAATTCGTGGACATAGTCAATGATTAAGTAGTTATCTGAGGGTAAGGTGGGAGCGGGGTTGGGAAGAAGGGACGGGGATATAAATATATGTTGATGAAAAAAGAAACTGACTCTGGGTGATGAACACATAATACAACACATAGAAGGAACCTATGTATTTTTAACTAATCAATGTCACCCCAATAAATTTAACAAAAAAAATAAAATAAAGAAATCAGACCAAGTATATTTTCAAACCACAAAGCTTTCAAATTAGAGCTCAACTGCAAAAAGAAAAGTAGAAAAAAAATCACATAGAGATTAAACAAGATCTTATTTAAAATGACTGGAAGAGAAAATAAAAGAGATTAAAAATACATAGAAACTAATGACAATGAAAATACAACGTATCAAAATTATTGGGATACAGCAAAAGCAGTAATAAGAGAGAAATTTATATCATTACAGGTCTATTGTAAGACACAAGAAAAATCAGAAGTAAACATCCTAACATCCCATCTCAAAGAACTAGAAAAAGAAGAAGAGGAAAAAAACCAGTCAACACAAGAAAAGAAATAATAAATATTAGAGCAGAGCTAAATGAAATTGAGAACGGAAAGACAGTAGGAAAAATTAATGCTACAAAGAGCTGGTCAAAACCCTGGCTAGACCAACCAAAGGAGGAAAGGAAAGGACACAAATATCCAAAATCAAAAAGAGAAGGGGAGAAATTACCACTGATACCAGAGAAATACAAAAGATCCCAAGAAAATATTATGAAGGGCTTTATGACACAAAATATAACCACCTAGAATAATTCAGCAAGTTCCCAGAAACATACAGTCTACCTAGACTGAACCAAGAAGAAGAACTGGATAATCCAAATAGACCAATCAATAGTAAAGAAATTTAAACAATCATCCAAAACCTCCCCAAAAGGCAAAAACCCCGGACCAGACAGTTTCAACAAAGCATTCAGAGAAAAATTAATGCCCATCCTCTTCAGAGTCTTCCATAAACTGAAGATGAGGCAATACTTCCTAACTCATTCTATGAGGCCAACATTACCCTAATACCAAAACCCTGTAAAGACAACACAAAAAAAGAAAACTATAGATGAATTCAGATGCAAAAATCCTAAACAAAATATTAGCAAACAGAATACAAAAATGCACCACAAAGATTATTCATCATGATCAAGTGCGATTCATCCTAGGAGCAAAAGGATAGTTCAACATACGAAAATCAAAGTGCTACAACACATAAATAAATAAAAGTAAAAACCACATGATCATATCAATTGATGCACAAAAAGCATCTAATAAGATACAACATCCATTTATGATCTAAACACTGAATAAATGGGTATAGAAAGTACCTCAACATAATAAAGGCTACATATGACAAACCTTCAGCTAGTATCATACTGAATGGGGAAAAGCTGAAGCCCAATCCCCTAAAATCAAGAACACAGGTATGCCCCCTGTCACCACTGCTATTCAACATAGTAACAGGAAAGTTCTAGCCACAGCAATCAGGCAAGAGAAAGGAATAAAAGGTATCCAAATTGAAGTCAAACTGTCACTATTTACAGATGACATGATCCTTTATATAAAAAATTCCAAAGGTTCCACCAGGAAACTATTAGAAACAATAAACAAATACAGTAAAGTTGCAAGATACAAAATCAATGTACAAAAATCAACAGCATTCCTACATACAAACAATGAATCTTCAGAAAAGGAAACGAGGGAGTCAATTCCTTTGGCTATCATAACAAAAAGAATGAAATACCTGGGAATTAACTTAACAAAGAATGTGACTGACTTATACATGGAAAACTGTTAAGACATTTTTGAAAGAAATTGAAGCAGACACTAAGAAATGGAAAGATAACCCCCATTCACGAATAGGAAGACTTAACATTGTTAAAATGGTCATCTTGCCCAAAGCAATCTACATATTTAATGTAATACCTATCCAAATCCCACAATCTTACTTTCACAAAATAGAGAAAAGAATTATCAGATTTATATAGAATAAAAGACCCCAAATTGCCAAAGCAATACTACATAAAAAGAATAAGGCTGGTGGTATTTTACACTCCCCAACTTCAATTTATATTACAAAGCATCAATAATCAAAACAGTTTGGTAATGGCAGAAAAACAGAAACATAGACCAATGGAATAGAACTGAAAACCCAGAAACAAGCCCACAAATTTATGGACAAGTAATTTTTGATAAAGGAGCAAAAAATATGCAATGGGGAAAAGATAGCTTCTTCAGTAGGTGGTGCTGGGAAAGCTGGAAAAACATATGCAAAAGAATGAACCTGAGCTGTGAACTCTCAACATATACTAAAATTAACTCAAAATGGATGAAAGGTTTTCATATAAGATCAATAAACTGTATAGAAGAAAACATAGGTACTAAATTTATAAATCTAGGGCTCAAGGAAGACTTCATGAACCTGACCTCAAAGGCAAGTAAAAGCAAAAATAACTGAATGAGACTATATCAAACTAAGTTTCTGCAAAGCCAAAGAAACCATCAAGAAAGTAAAAAGAAAAAAAAAAAAAAAAAAAAAAAAAAAAAAAAAAAAAAAAAAAAAAAAAAAAAAAAAAAAAAAAAAAAAAAAAAAAAAAAAAAAAAAAAAAAAAAAAAAAAAAAAAACCAAAGGGAAAAAAAAAAAAAAAAGAAAGCAAAGAGACAACCAACTGAATGGGAGAAAATATTTGCAAACAATGCATCTGATAAGGGTCTAATATCCAAAACATACAAAGAACTAATACGACTTAACAACAAAAAAAACAAACAACTCAATTAAAAAGTGGGCAGAACTAAACAGACACTTCTCCCATGAAGAAATACAAATGGCCAGCAGACATATGAAAAAAATGCTCATTTGCATTAACTATCAGGGGAATGCAAATCAAAACCACAATGAGATACCACCTCACACCTGTTAGAATGGCTATTACCAACAAGACAAGGAATAAGTGCTGGAGAGGGTGTGGAGAAAAAGGAATTCTCGCACACTGCTGGTAGGAGTGCAAACTGGTACAACCACTGTGGAAGGCAGTGTGGGGGTTCCTCAGAAAATTGGGAATGGAGCTACCATCTGACCCAGCAATCCCCGTTCTGGGGATTTACCCAAAAAACCTGAAAACCTTTGTCCGCAAAGACTTATGTACCTCAATGTTCACTGCAGCGCTGTTCACAGTGGCCAAAACATGGAAACAACCAAAGTGCACTGTGACAGATGACTGGATAAAGCAGCTGTGGTACATATACACAATGGATTATTACTCAACTATAAGGAAAGATGAAATACTGCCATTTACAACAAAATGGATGGATCTGGAGATCATTAAGCTTAGTGAAATAAGCCAGACAGAAAAAACCCAGAACCGTATGATTTCACTCATATGCAGGATATAAAACTGAAAGCAACAAAGAAAGAACAAACAAACAAACAAAAACCCATGGACACTATCAATAGCTTAATGTTTATTTAGGGAAAAGCAGGGAGGGGAGAAGGGGGAGGGAGTGGGAGAGGAAGGAGGGGTAGCTAAATATACGGTGATGGAAAGAGACCTCACACTGGGTGGTGAACTTATTATACAATGCACTATAGAATTGTACACCTGGAACCTATGTAATTCTTGCTCACCAATGTCACCCAATAAGTCTAACAATAGTAAATAAACAAATAAATAAATAAAGTTTAAAAAAAAACAAAACAGAAAACAACTCAAGAGTTACCATATGACCCAGCAATCCCACTTCTGGGTTATCTATCCAAAAAAGCTGAAAACTTTAGTCCATAAAGATGTATGTACTCCAATGTTAATCGCAGCACTATTCATGGTGGCCAAGTAATGAAAACAGCCAAAGTGTCCTTTGATAGACAACTGGATAAAGATGCTGTGGTACATGTACACAATGGAATACTTCCCAACCATAAGATGAAATAGGATCATTAATGACAACATGGATGGACCTTCTTGAGACCACCATGCAAAGCAAAATAAGCCAGACAGAAAAAAACAAGAAACGTGATTTCACACATATGTGGAACACAAAGCTAAGAGCAACAAAGAAACAAAGAGTCATGGACATCATCAATAGTTTAGTGGTTATCTGAGGTTATGGCGAGAGAGGGCTGGGAGAGAAGGGACAGGGTCTCAAATATATGAGAAAGAGAACTGACTCTGGGTGATAAACACATAACACAACACATAGATGATGTATTATAGAACTGTACACCAGGAACCTATGTAATTTTTACTAACCAATGTCACCCCAATAAATTTAACAATAAAAAAAGAAAACCAACTTTTCCTTATGTGGTTTTTTTAGATATTCCAGATTTATAAAGAACTTCAAAACCATGGACGTGCACTATATCATTCTCAGTGTAACATGGTTTTGCTGAACCAGTGGAATTACATTCTACATTCCTTTGGTATATCAAGTTTATGAACACAAAGCAAGAAATTATAAATGCTAAAAGCAGTAAGTCAAAGGATACTAAGAGACAAATTACTAAATTTTCAAGGGAAATGCATTTCATTACAATGAAAAAAATGAGATTACCTTAAATGATCAAGTTTTATATCAACAGTAAAATTGATGTAGTGCAGCATTACACTTTTAAAACATTCTTGCCAGAACAAATTAAAGCTGAATCCAATAATCAAGCCCCTAGACCAGAAAATACAGGGGATAGAAACAAGTTAAATGACACCATTAAGAAAAAAAATAAACTAGTAAATATAGGACATTCAAGGAAACTGCTGTTTTCTTCAAAAAATCAATTTATGAGGGGGAAAAGTGGGGAACTGCTAGATTAAGAGAGACTAAGGAAAGTTAACCAAATGCAATTCATAAACCATGACTAGTGGTTTGGAAAGACTTTCTAATCCACTCATTTAAGTCATTGATGAAGAAGCTTCAAGAGGCTAAGGAAAAATAGCTACCCTAGAAATAGGCAAAAGGGCAGCAAAACTTAACAGAGCTGTAAGAACAGGATACAGTTTAATCTTTACACAATGCAAAATTCATTGTAGTACCTCCACTCATCTTTCCTTCATCTTCTCAACCCAAGTGAAATCCTTGACCTTTTATCTAGCTTACAGGGATAGGAATCTCAATAGGTATTAGAGAAACACAGGGGAGTGGTTTCTCCCTAGTCTCTATCTCCTGGAGAAAGAATGCACTTCAAGTTAACCCCTGGCTCCTAGTAATTAGCTTGATTTTCCTGCAAAACACATTTTATGTTGCACTTGCTCAGTCACCAAGGTTAATGTAAATAAATGCTATCTTACGAAAGAACACTGTGTGATCAGCTGTGAGTAGTCCTTAATTATGTGTATCAAAGGGTCTTAAAACAAAAGGCTACCAGATACTACAAATGCAGCCCAAAGAATGGTGTGAAGCAAAGCAGTTATAATTATCTCATTTGTTATGTTTTTTTACTTGACACCAGAAACCTCGGGGGAAAATAACACCATGTGCATGCACCACCACTCCCAAATTGAATTTAATTACATTTAATAGTGATGCCTTTGAAAACAGGTCTTCTGTTATGCTATTTCCTATTGTTGTAGAAACTAAAATTATCACCATTTTTTAATATGCTTAGTTAACACCTGAGATAGTTTGCTCAGTAAAAACATAAAATGAAAAAGAAACCTGTAAGCCTGTCTTCATAAGAAAAATAAACCTGCCATGACTTCACTTTCTTGCCTGCTTTGGACTATTAATTTGACAAAGTTGGAATTGGCACAGCACAACTGAGACACCAACTCTTAAACCACCACAATGATACACCATTACAAACTGCCCAGACTCTATCTACATCAGGAGTGTCCAAACTTTTGGCTTCCCTGGGCCACACTGGAAGAACTGTCTTGGGCCACAAAGAAAATACACTAACAATAACTGATGAGGAAAAAAAAGATCTGTGCATAATTTTCATAATGTTTCAAGAAAGTTTACGACTTGGTGTTGGGCCACATTCAAAGCCAAATGAGCCACCTGCTTTATGTGAAGGATGGACAATTCACAAGCATCCAAGGAGAAGAAGAATCACATAGTCTTGTGAAGAAAAAGAGAGTCTGGACAACATACGCCACTAACTGTATTTATAACAAAAAAGAAGAGAGGGCATTAGGATTGAGAAGACATTTGAGGCTCTAGGTTCTCATTTGCTCCTTCAAACAAATTCAACTTCCAAGTAATCCATCCATAAAGTGAGTTCATTAAATGAGATGATTTCTAAGGTCCATCTCAACTCTAGATCAGATCCTAGAAAAAAACAAGGAATACAAATTTCAGATCCTTGGGAAGCCCAGGAAATATGTAAATTGCTAAAACATAGCAACAGTACAGAACTAAAGTACATCATAATGGATTACAAAGAGAATTAAATTTTCTCTATCCCTGCAAAACAACTGACACCAAAATAGCTAAAGCCTACACTTCTTGAGAACAGTAATTTTTCATTACTGAAGACGTTGTGACTGAGTTAATTCCAAAAGAAAAGGTCGATCTGTCAGTTTTCAGTACTCCACATTCCCCTCTTTAATATGGCATTTTGCACTATGTACATCAATGAAAATTTGAAACAAACAAAAAGAACTTTAGTCAAATTCCCCTTCCTCCTCCAGCTTTATTGGATAGTTTAAAATTACATTTCTATTTTCTAGGACTTCAGTTGCTTTTTCCATCTGACTTTTAAAAACTGATTACAGCAAATGAAACACAGTTGTCTAAGTGATATAGTATACAAAAATAACATCTTGATTTCTGTGAAAATGCATTTCTCTGTAGTTCCTGAATAGCTCCAAATTATGCTAACTCTGAGCATAGATGTTTACTCTGGGTTTTAGATTTAGTCTTTGAAAAAAAATGTGTTCTAAATCTTTGCCATCACCATCTGCACATCCAGCATCAATGCTGTTAAGTTGTTCCTGTTTAGGCTTTTATTCCGATTTTTCTTGCACAGGCTTTAATATATGCAAGTTTGTCTTTTTATTTTGTTTACTCCCACTCAACTGTATGTTCTACATAGGGCCTAATAAAGATGTCACTTGATGTTATTTAATAGCTACTGAGGTCAGACAATCCAAGGCCATCGTTAAGCTAAAATTAAAGTTACTTAAGGAAGTTCAGATACTTCCAGGATTGGATTTTTTCCTCCTACATGGGAACATATTCAAGAAACCCAGAAGGGGCTTACTGGTCTGACTCAACTCTTCCCATTCATCAATCCCTATTCACCAGTGGCACAGAAAGGGGGTTCTTTAACAAAGCATTATACATAACACCTCTACCAAACTAAACATAAACTTTTGTAGTTAAATGCAGAAAGTCGATTTTTTTTCCACCCCTTTCCTCCTTTTACACAGCAAGTAAAGCTCACTGGCCTGGGAGTAGCCTCTATCTGCCAACCTTTGGCCAGTGAAGAGGATTCAGAGAAAATAATACAACCATCAATCAGAAAAAGGAGGGGCGACAAAGGAAAATAATTAAGCTGTGGCCTCAATCGTGCATTCCCGTGCGAGGTGCCCTGACTCGCCACAGCGGTAACAGTTGACTTCACTTGTCTTGCTGCAGTTGATGGCTACATGACCAGTTTCACCACACCTAAAAAAAGAAATGAAAAAAGTTTTCACAATGGAGCTCAGAAAATGTAAAACTACTAAAGCAATAGTCAATGCAAAAAAGCAAAGACAAGTGAAATCAACATTTTTGTTTTCAAGACAGTTAAGTCTTATTAACCTCTAACCTAAGAGCAAGGAAGAAGCAGCAAAACCACAAAATTAGATTTTTTACCACATGGTATCAACCAACATCAAAACCAAAATGAGGCCAAGATGTTATATCCTTATGCAAGTAATTCCTAAGATTTTGTAGGTACATACATATCAAAACTTATAACATTCTTTTAAAACGTAAAAACTTCCCAAGTTGTGTAAGCTGTCCAGCTGCCACAAGCCACAAGTTATCATAGCAGAATGCTGACTGATGTACAGAAAGGCTGCTGGTTATACATGCCAAAATTCCATCTCATCTGATCAGTCAGCTTTCATGGAATGCACTAATCCACAAAGTCCTCCCAGTTATAGATAATTCACTTCTAAAAATCATTGCAGAACACAATGTAACAAGTAGATAATAAAGAATTACTAACCAATGTTATCCCAATACATTTTTTTAAAAAAGAATCTTTGCAAAGAAGATTCCTCCAGCAACATTCTAACAACTTACCTATAGCACTTCACCTTGGTGCAGTCTTTTTGAATGTGTCCAAACTCTCCACAAGAATAGCACTTCTGCTCATCTGCATGGTCACAGTCACGAGCCAGATGGCCTGGTTTGCCACAGTTGTAGCAGCATTGCTCTCGCTCTCTCTTGGGCTCCTTGCAGTCCTTGGCAATGTGTCCACCTCTACCGCAGTTATAGCAGGCTTCAACAATAAGTAAAGAAGCAGACAAAGACTATAAAATCTTTACAAAAGTTGCGGTTTTAAACCATACAAACAAAACCTCAAAGGTGGAAAATCTTTTTCAATGCTATATGCATGCTCACCTCCTCCGAGTTCTAAAACGATATAAAAAGTCTTAAATACTTACCATCCTCCTGAAGATCACAATCCTTGGCAAGATGACCAGACTCACCACAGCGATAACAGATGTCTGGAAGAGACGAGGAAACAAACTGGAAACCTATTTTGGGCAGAAACAAAAATAATTTGGCTAATTAGACCAGTCTTGATACTAATAAATACTCAAATTTCTCAAAATTTTTAATTCGACAAAAATACCTCTATCCGAGGTAAAACCACCTCTGCCACGGCTTCTCATTCCACGACCACGGCCTCCACCAGTAGGACACTCCCGAGCCCAGTGGCCAGATCGTCCACATTTGAAGCACTCATTGCTGCTCATGGCTGCAGTTAGATCTTCAAAATATTAAAAATGACATCATTTAACTACTTGAAATTACTTCTAGTTTTTATTCCCTTTATAGTGTATTTTTGGACAACTATTCTGGGGGAGGGGAAGAGCCAGCAAACATTGGTGAGAAAAATAATCACACAAGTATATGCTTAGGCACTATACAACTATTATGAAATACATTAAAAATAAAACACAAATTGTAAAACATATATATTTTCATACCTTTTTTTATCATTACAACTATTAAAATTATATATATATAGATTAATACACAAATGTTATTTCAGTTACTGATGATGGGGTGATGAAATTTACAGGGTTAGTGTCAGTAAACACCATTAAACATAATTAGTAATATCTCATTCCAGGTCCAACTTAATGGACACATTTTCATGTTTATCAGCCAGAAAAATTTATTTTGGGCAACTCAGAAGTCACTTGCTAGTTGGAAAATTGGAATTACACAAACCAGTGGAAATGCAGTATGAATTCTGCAGCGGGTAGGTGAAGAAAAATAATTTCTCTCTGTAACCTTGGTACTTAACGCAATGTCTTAGTTATACTGTAGCACTTGCTTGCTAACTGAATCTGCAAAGCAGATACGTTAATAGAAATGCAGAATATAAATTTTATCCTTGGAGAGTACAGTATGCTAAAAATATTAGAAAAACAACAAGGAAATACACCCAAGTGCTAAAACCATTTAAAGTACCAGGACCATTTATAGTTTCTTCCATTCTCTTTTCAACTTTTTCTGTAATTTTACAATTAAAACAAGGCTACTTGGAATTTCATAATAAACTTCTTTATTGGGTATTGTTTCCAAATAAAAGCAAAACTCCTACTACAGCAAATGGATTTTAAACTTTTTATGTAACCATCTAAAAATAAACAGGCTGTTCCTAGAGTGGTGTGGAATGGAATGTTATGTTATGTTATGTTGCAGGACAAGGTCCTAGTGAAGAGGCTTAGAAAAAAAATCAAACTAGCTAACACTCTGTAATCTTTACACTGCCAAACTTCCACATCTAAATGTTTTTACCCTTAATTCCAGTGTCAACAAATGGTACAAAGTTTTTAAAATACTTTCTCAAAGCAAAGCATAAGTACCATGATCTAGCAAAACATACTGTTTGAAGATACTCAGTACCTGGTGCACTAAATGGTTCATCAAGCAGTAGAGAAACCTAGCGATCAAAAATTAAGCTAAAGTTTAGTTTCAAAAGCTTCCACTGCCCCATATGCCAGAAAATTCAATACTTACTTATCCTAACTCTCTTCAATCAGATTCAGGATACATTTTCACAGGAATCTTTCTATCAACTCCTGCCACTTGCCATATAAACATAATAAAAAGGGGGTAGGGGGCATCTGTATTGGATACTTGCAGTTAGTGGTTTCAGATACATAAATGCACATTTCTACTCAGAAAAAAACAACCAGTGAAAATTAAAAATGTATTTTTGCAAAATCTGAGATTACATTTGCTTTGTTTTACTGGTGTAAGCATTCTAAATCATGTGATGTGCTGGTTTCCATTAGAAAGATCAGGATGAAAAAAATGAATGGCACATAAAATAATCATAGAAAAAAGCTGATTTATGGTACCTTATCCTCCCTTCATTCCCATTTTCTTCATTTGCATCTTCTCCAATTTACAGTCAGACCAATTTGAGTACATTTAACATTTAAATATTGCTCTCAATGAGATCTTTGCACAGAAATCATCACTTCTTTATTCAAGGTAACCCAGGCAATTTGAAAAATCCTGAGTATGTTAAAATTTAATATTTAAACATGAAAATATAACAATATTCAATATGCATTTCTAAAGCTAAAGAAATGACAGTTCAAGCAATCTCCCCTTTAGATTACTGCTTTAAAATGACCTCTTGTTTATTTCATAATAGTGAAGTTCAAGGAACTATGAATCATCAGATGTTTATCAGCACAATAAAATCAGCAGTTAAAATTTAGGTTAACTTTTAGCCTAGAAATACTAGTTTAAAAAATTCAGCTACTCAAGAACTGATTAACCTATGTGTACATTTTTCATGAACTGTTTCTTTCTCCATTCTGTCCTCTCTCTATTCATGAGACCCAAATCTAAGTGAATAAAGGAAAAAAGAAATGACAGGAAAAGTGGCATTTCTATAAAGAAGTCAATGAGCTAAAATCCATTTTTAGATTGAACATTAAGCTCAACTACCAAAAGTTAACTACCAAAGTTAGTTAAAATGTGATCATTTCTCTATGAACTACAAATTCAGGGAAAGCAGTATTTCTCCATTTAGACTGCAATTAAACTATTCTGCAAAACAGACATGTACAGTTCAGTGGCAATGGCAGAACTGTGTATATGGAAACTACCTTTAAATGTTTGTTTTGCCATCAACAAATTTTAGTCTTACATAATTTTGTTTACCGAAATAAACAAAACGCCTTAGTTATACTGTAGCACTTGCTTGCTAATTGAGTCTTCAGAGCTATAAAAAAAAAAAAAAAACACTTAAAGGGAAAGGAAACATTAATTTCATTAACATCTCAAAAACCCATCATCAGTGGGGCACTTTATGTTTTCAAGGTCATTCCAGTGGGCTCAGGTAGCCTGTATACAATCTGCCTTCCTCCTAGGCAGCCAATCAATTAACTGATCTAAATTTTCAGAGTCCCTCATTATAGACCTGTCTCCTTAATAACATGAACTAACTTATTCCCACTATGTCTTAGAGGCATTCTACTTATCCTAGGAGGGAGGCCCCCACCCTAATAGTCACATACAAATGTATTTAAAAGATCTTTAGAGAATTTCATTCCATTCTTTAGGAAAACTAGAGGCAGTAAGATAGGCAGAGCTGAGACTTAGGCTGTGTGATTCTCACAGCCTTTGACTGATCTTGGCTGGAATTTTGTGTACTGTCCTGACTCCACCCCCTCCACCTGTCAGTCTTTTCCAACCTTCAAGGGCCAACTCAAATGCCAATTCCATAAAAGAATCTGACCATTTCTCCCAGCCTGGAACTGTCCTTCTATTAAGACCCAAGACACTTTGTATGTCTGATGGCACTACCTACCATATTTGCCTTTTCTCATATTCCTTGAAGCAAAGACCAAGTAATTCACTTTTGAATCATCACAACACTCCACAAGATCACCCTTTTAGCAATAGTTACATAACTCAGTATGTTAACTGCTGTTGGGGTGGGGGGAGCTTAACAGTCATTTACTAAATGAAACAAATTGTTTCTTGTTCAGACCTAATCCAATCTAATCAAGTACTGACAATAAAACACCTAAATTATTGCTATCACAAGTTAACTGGACCATTAAAGTAACAATCTATTTTCAATTAGATAATCATTAAGAATCCACTACAATCACTTAATTCAAGAATATTTCAAATTATCTACTAAAATCCCTCCAGGTAACAGAAATTTTCACTCCCAAGTCACCAAAGTCAGCAGCCAAGTCAGGACCCCTACCTAACTTGCTACCAGGCTCTTCCTATTACTCCAAGAACTTATAATCAACTAGACCTCAGAAATATTTTATGAAATGCTACAAAACATACATATCTACTAAATTTAAACACAAAATACTGTATTTTCACTGTTGCCAGGCAATAGGAGAGCATGTATCTTCTTTTTTTGCTAAAAATCATTGCATCCTTACCACAGGTACCTCTGGGTAAAGCATTTAGCCCAACTTAATTACTTGCTGTGCTACCTCAGACACTTGACCCCTCTTGTCTTTAATTGGAAAAGGAAGATGATAAAAATGATATAATGACAATTCTTGCCAAGTGCCTTGTGCTTAATAGATGCTTAATTTTAAAAACTACTTATATAGTCTCCCCAATGAAGTTAGACTGCTTAAAGGTATGGATAGAATTCATTCCAATGTCTACATAGCAGGCTTTGGGGGGTGGGGAGTGGAACTAACTCTTCTTATACTCAAGTTTCCCATCTCATAAAGTCTACTTCCTAAATGGAATGAAAAGGTAGAGAAGAAAAATGGGTGGATTCTAAATGATTTTACATTTTCAACAGAAATCAGATTACCTGTTTCCATTTTGATATTTGTGTACCGAATTCTCATGACACAAACCAGGCACCATGAGTAAAGGCAGTCAAGATATCTCTTGAAAAGACTGAAAAGTCACCATGAGGGGCCATGTATGCCTAACAAAGTGGTCTATTTTACAAATTCTGCACTCCTCTAGGCTTGAAGGCTTAAATCCTAGAATTGATACCAGAACATAAATAGTTATACTAATTTGTCTTCATTAATGTCAGTCACTGTACCATATTTTTGATACTAAGAACAAAGCCAGTAAACTACTTAAATCTTAACAGTACATGGCCAAGATTACCAGAGTTCCAATGAATAAGCCATGACTCACTCCATAAATACATTTAAAATAAGCAGCAAAAAGCCAGTTGGGGATGGGGAGAGAGGAAATGACAAAGTATATGACTTCCCTAACACAGCTGAATATATTCACCTTTGCTGTATCACTATTTTCCCCAAGCTTAGGGTTATCCCTGACTCATTCGAATTGTTGTCTTAACCGCCTTTAGACCATAGTGGAGCTTTTGCCCCATGAATGTACTCACTCACTTTTATACTCTAATAAGTCAGTTTTGTGTTCCAACATGGTACTGAAATACTTCAGACTGTTGTTAACAAAAGTAAACTACAGGTAGACTGGAAGAAAGTCATTATGTATTACCTGCATTCTGGCCAGAATAATGAACAACAGAGTACAATATTGGGAACAATTCTATATTCTTATCCTGGTTCCTGCATTTACTGCATGACCTTGGCTATTACTTACATCCACTTCTGCCTGCCCTGATTACTCCTGAAAGATTTTAATAGCTAAATATTTATGAGTCAAGGATTAATAAACCTATTATCTATAATCCCTACAACCTTGCAAGTTATGTATTCTTGTTACCATTTTACTGATAAGGAAACTGAAGATCTGAGACCAAGTGACTTACTCAAAGCCATATAGCTAGAAAGTTCTAAAGTCAGGATTTCTACAGTCTGGCTCTAAGTCTTCTGCAGAGGCTTTCGTTAGGGTTATGTGATAATAAAGCATACAAAATGCTATTATCAGAAGAGTGTACCAATTTACTCCCTACTGTATTTCTCTTCAGATAAATTAAAATAAAACTAGAACTGATAACTTTTTAAAATTCCACAACCATAAATATGAGGGAGGGACCCAAAAACCCCAAAATTTATTTATAAAAATATTGTGTATTTATTCTTACATGTTTAAACTTCAGCCACCTTCAAAGTAATCACTGTTTGGTGCAATACACCAATCAAAACACTTTTTCCACTGCTCGAAACAGTTTTTGAATTCATCGATTTTGATGCCTTTTAGTGATTCCGCTATTTTTTTGTTTCACCTCTTCCACATCAGCCTAATGTTTCCCTTTGAAGACATTTTTCATGGGGGAAACAAACAAAATCGCTCGAGGCGAGATAGGGAGAATAGCGAGGATGGAGCATGGAAGTCAAGACGTTTTTAGGTTAAAACCTGCTGAACATTCAGCAAAGTGTGGGCAGGTGAGTTTCATGCCACCTGTTTTTCGTGTCAATTACCCATCATGAAATTAGCAAACACGTTGAAAAAGTCTCCAAAAAAATTCACTGATGCTGAATGCAGCCTCTCACAACAATGCCTGCTGGTACACTGATGCATATGGGTTCCTAAAACACTCACCTAGAGGGGGAAACCTGTATTACAAGGGGCCTGCCCTCCACAAGATAATTCTGGGCTTTTTGGGTCCCCCCTCGTAAATTTATTCATAATACACCATCACAATTTTCTTGGCTCAAAATTCAAACAAAATTTCTTCTTAACCTTCTTCAAGAGTGTTACCACAGACCCAAAGACTGGAAACCTGATTTCACTAATACCCTCATTTGCAACTATGGAGCCACTACAGGTGATCACTGTACTATTCTCATACTCGAAATCAACAGAATCCATTGACTTACAACTTCAATTTTGATGGCCACAAGCTCTCGTTTTATTATTCCAGCAGTTTTTTTACAACATGAAAATGGCGATGTTTACTAGAATCTCTAAGTAGCATGCCCTTACTGCAGCAGCATCTGACACTGCCAGAATAGGAGTTCTACTAAGTGAGACAGTACAGAAAGAGCATACTCCACATAACAGGCCAGGATGCCTTGGCATCATTCTTCTGGCTCTCCACTTACTGTCAGGAGGCTAGGTAGAGGAAATAAGCCAACAATTTTAAACACACACACACACACACACACACACACACACACACACACTCATTTCTGCAGGAAAAAGAAGCAAAATCCCTCTTGTGGTCACTTTTAGCCAAAACACAAACATTTCCAATTACAGGCATACCTCAGAGATACTGCAGGTTCCATTCTAGACTAGAACAGTAAATAAAGCAAGTTCTAATCTTTTTGCTGGTGGAGGGTCTTGCCTTCAATTGGGAAAAAGTGCAACATTTGTGAAATACGATAAAGCAAGGTATACCTGAAGTCCAATTGTGGTTATACAGCCTTTAAGCACCTTTGGTATCTTCCCATGTATGTACCACACATTTTTACTAGCTTTTAAAAGATAAAAAGAATCCAAACTATCATAAAACTGTATTATGAAACACAATTATAATACCTTTTAAAAAAAAAATCACTCTGCCTGTTCCAGATACACAAATGCTAGCATAAGTAACCCTTGGTCTTCCACCAATTTGGCTCAAAATATTTGAGACTGCGTATTTGTTTGAAATACATTACCTCTCGTTATCAGTATGAAAAGGAATATGGACCTTTGGTTGCTAAAGAAAATTTACCCAAGTTTTCTAATGAGACATATGTAGATAAGTACACAAACATATAGTGTTAGCTTTATAGACAGACACAGACAGACACACACACAGACAGTTGCCAAGAGGTGCAGTTTGGGGGGAATAATTAAATCTTTAACCCAGTCCTTGAGAATCTAATAAATTATTCCTTTTATATTCCAGTACATGAAGAGCTCCCTGTAGACAAGAATGGGGCTCAACAGGCTAAAAAGAGACTGTACCTATGTATGTGGCACTTTGTAGGTATTTGATTAAACCATGATCAGAGTAATTTTTTAGAAGCATTTGAAAATAACTGTTTTGCAGGGCAGAATAAAGCCTAAGAGGTAGGAACATCATCTCATACACCTTTTTAAAACCTTCAAAACCTACACACAATTTATGGTGCTTGAGCAAAAGAGGAACAAATTGCTAATTTAATTAAGGTTCTTACTTATGCAGAAATTAACTGGTTATGTTTCTCTCTAAAACTTGATTAAATAATAGGAAAAAAGAAAAGCGTATTTTTAAACACTTGAAATTTGGGAGCAAGATAAGGATTTAAATTAGTCCTCCTTTACCTAAAAGAAACAAAAAAATGAATCCTGACTCTTACACACTCTCTTAAGTCACAACGAGCAATGTTTTCTTTTTTTAAGATCCCCTCCCCACCACCACCACCACCACCACCACCACAGACCAGATGTCACTTCCTTGGAAGTGCCCTGTGGCTGGCTGAGGCCATGTGGTTAACATGTGGCAAAAGCAAAAGCCTTATCCATAATAAAACCAACACGCAAACTCAAATGTGAGCAAAGATGCCCTTCTAAAATAGGTTTTCACGTTTGAAAAACCTAAATGAAGGCTGGCTAAACAACTTTCATGTCTCGTTTTTAGATTAAACCTTATTCGTTTAATCCAAAAAATGATGCAAAGGCTATTGCTACCATGATTGTGGAAGTTTGAAAAATTCATGTGTTGTTTTTGTGTGTGTTAATAGAATTTTTAAAAGGCCTAACTTAGAGTTGATTCGTGGAAAGCGAGCCCTATCTGCCCCTTTCCAAATTGCAATGTAAGACAAGTACCTTAGCACTTGAATGACGATAAAAATTCAAGAATCGGGAAGCTATGAAGTATGGAGAGTATGAATTCCAAGGACTCTCAGGCCTTCCAGCAGGGTGCCTCACCACCTGAACGCAGTATCTTCTTCAAGGACTCTTTTCTAAGCTCATCAAAACCCTTGGCACATGGCCAGCCAGTCCCACTACCCCAGTACTTGGCCTGCATTAAGTACCCAGCTCCGTCCATACCAGGGGCCTTTTCCCACCACACCGCCTCCTTCCATTAAGTTCCCGCCAAATCGACCCTCCGTCCCGCATTCCGCGACCATCAAAGTCTTTGGGCCTCAGTCCCACGGCCGCACGGGCCAAGACCGCATTTGCTGTAAGTCTGTGGCCTGCGGCGAGGCCTTGGCCATAGGAGAAGCCCCGACAAGAGGTGGCACAGCTTCCCAGGAGCGAAGAAAGGGCAGGAGGGTTGCCGACTGCAGAGAGACCGGAAACCCGGGCCTGAGACGGCGATGGCAACCCAGTATCCCGCCAGACGCAGCACCGAAGGCCAAAGGGCGGCCGCCATCGCCGCCTCCCCGCTCCCTACCCTCTTCGTCCGCCTCAGACTAGAGCCCGCAGCATAGTTCCTCCAAACCTCCGATCCCGGTCCTCACCTTCGGCGTCTAAGCAGGTCCGAAGCGGCGGAGACTCGGACGCAGCACGGAGAAACGGCTCGCAAGATAGTGACTGTTTATTTTCAGGGTCCTTGCCTGCGCCACACGCGGGTCTGCACACGGCCCCACACACGCCGCTGCGCACGGCTCTCCTCCGCCTCGCCCACGCGGCCAATCAGCACGCGGGACTCGGACGTCCAGTCAGAACCGCCCGCGGGGAGAGCCGCCCAGCCTGAGCGCGGCGCGGGGCGGAGCAGGGTGGCGCGGCGCGGCGCTCTTCTGCGCGCCACGGCCTTTCCCGCCGTGCTCCGCGCGCGGCCTTTATTTTCTTGTATTCCAGGCCTCTGCTCCGGTCAGCTCCTTCTCTTTCCTTTCTCGCTTATCCCACGCCCCGCCCGATCGGGACAAAATCTTTGTGGTCTCCATCACCACCCTCGGTGATCTCTCCCGGCAGCACGCAACGAGGGCTGCCAGGACACAGGTCTAAGTGAGGCGGCTGTGATAAGCGTGGGGCTGGGAAAAAAATCCTGCTACTTCTTGGGCTCTGAAAAGTTATCTGCCCTTAAATCTTTGGCTTGGACGCACTTTTATAGCCAGGCCCCATTTTCTGATACATCAGTTTGGAGAAAAGTGGCTGTCAAGTCACAGAAGTGGCTGGGGCAGTAGACCACAGGACCCGAAATAATGTTTTGGGTTTTGTGTGAGCTGAGGCAGAGTCCAGAGGCCTTGCTGCTTTCATCTCGGGTCCCATATACCTCCCTCAAAGTAAAAGTGTCTGATGAAAGAAAAGGGGCCAGACTTTGGGAGGCTGTGGAGGTGGTGAAAGAGTGGCACTGAGCCTTAACTGCCTCACCTGCGACCTAAGGTAACAACGGAGTTATGAGGTGAGAGCCATGTGGCCTGAGCTATCACATTTCAGGATTAGTCTTTAAGAGTTGGTATTTTCCCCAAAAGAAATTGTATATGTAGTCATAGATACTGTTAAGATTAAATCAATTTAAATTGTTCAGTGTGAACTAAAAATTTACAGAATTTCATGTCCCATTTTGGGAAGCCTTTTATTAGAAACGTGGAAAAAAAAGAGTCCCCAGTCTGTTAAGCTTTGAAAGGCCCTGAAATGACTATAGTTTCATACAAACTTAATATGCAGCTTGAAATTAACATGCCACCGATATTATTGGCTGGTATGTCCCAGCAATGTACTTTTCATTCCTTTAATGATGATCTTATTCTTTGAAATAAAGGTGCACAGATCTATTAAGATGTTAAAATTGGGATTAGTAGTCCTTATTTCTGACATTAATTCTGCCTGAGGTTGTGTAGATGAACTGTTCTTTCATCCCTGATCTCATTGAATCCTCCCAGTCTCAGGGCTGTATAACTTTTGAAATCATGTTTGTAAGGAGGCAGTATAGCAAATGGTTAAGACCACAGATACTGAGGGGCATTAAAACTGGATTCAAATCACTAGTGCTTACTTAGTCATTGTAATGCATTTAGCAGATTGTGCTCAGTGAGGGTAGAAGTGATCAAATAGTGAATGGACTATTTTAAGAACCAATGATTTTTTTTTAACTTGTTAACTAAGACAATTTAAAGTAAAAATATTTAAAATTCAGTATGAAAAGGCCCATTTCCAATCAGACTGAATTGCCTAGCACTTTATGAGTTGTAATGCTGGAGTTACCAATAATTACACATTATTTTGTATTTATATAGTTTTGTTTCCAAAAAGCTTACACAGCTTTATAGATTCCCCTCCCTGATTACTGATTAATCTTGAGGTAAGGAGTAGTGTGGTAATCATAGACACTTCCGCAGCAATTTATTAAGCTCTAATAGTGAGTCACTATACATCAAAAGTTCACAAACAGCCAAAGTAAAACCAACAAGTCAATGGAAGTAGTAACTGGTAAAAATTGATTGTGCATACACCAAAAATAAAGTTTGGAAACTGGGAATATTCAAACCAAAAGATGGAATGAGGCTCAGGATTATACTGTTACCAAGCATCTTATACAGTGAGATAGTGAGTCTTTGCAGTAATAGGTTATTAAAATAATGACTAAACTGGTTTTATCTATTCAGGAAACTTCAAGGCTGGTCTCTGTTTGCTTTTGATTTTAACAAATGCAAGAGGTTAGTAGGAAGTCCACTTTGGATACACCTACACTACACCAGGAGGACAAGTTAAAATTGTCATAGAAACTATCAATATTTTCTGACTTGATTTTTGTTTGCCCTGCCAACCACAGTGCTACATAAAATGTTTGCTATTCATTATAGACCCAGGGTTAGAATATTCCTAATATTAAAAAAGAAATGAGGGTGGGTGTGAAATAGAGATACTAGACATAATTTTCTTCTATAGGTTTTAAAAGACTTAAATACTCATAAAAGGAATAGAAACATAATGTGGCCTTTGCTGCTTGGCTTTAGGAATAGTAAATGGCTCTTCCCTACCTGCTATCCAGCTTTTTGTAATGACTCATTAATAGAGCCAGACTGATCCTAAAGCATCCTGACTGTCTCCAGAGAAAGTCTTTAATGGAATTTAACTACAGTGACTCCTGTTGCCAGGATATGACCTTGGGTACACCTATTCACTAGAGATGTTTGAAAATAAACAAGCCACCCCACTCAAAAGATAAACTGCCAACTGTATTTGAAGAAAGAGGTTTCATTCTATTTCCCTTCCCTGGAAATGTTTTTTATAAACCTTTTCCTCTCCAGTGGTCAGTCTTATCCAAGTATTGTGCTCAGTATTGCAGGGGTTACAAAGGTGATCAGTTAAGACACAGAACTTGCCCTTGATCTTATAAGGTGACAAGGGCCATAAGAACGTATTAAGTGTCCTGAGAGAGGACCAGCTAAAATGCTGTGATTCAACATGATTCAGGATTCCTTAAAATGAGTACCAGTTGAGTAGCAATACCTGCCAACTCTTAATTTCTGCTAAAGAGCCCAAGTGCATAGTACCTGCCTTAGCTTCTGCTGTTAAGAGGAGATGATATGGTATATATCTTTCTAAACCCTTCCATGTCTTCTTTTCTCTGCCAGTGGGAAAATAGTCTGACTGTACTTGGAAAGTATGTAACTAAGGTTGAGGAAAATACATTGTCTCCCTATCTCCTGTCTGCTTCTGAAGCAGAAACATAAGTTTACTAAGTTAAATCTTGAAATAGGCATCAGTTATACTAATAAATAGCTAATCGTTTATGTATAAAGCTTTTACAACAGTGACTGACACAGAGTAATTTCTATTAAAGTGTTATTCATTATGATTGTTATTATTTATTGAGTACTTACTGTATGCCAGGCATTGTTTATAACCTCTTTATAAGTTTTCACAAAACCTCTATAAGGTAAGTACCTTTATTATTCCTGTGAGGAAACAGGTCCAGAGAATTTAATCTGTCCAAGGTCATTGAGTGAATAAATGACAGAGCACACTTCAGAGGTAGCCCAAGTATATAGACACAAAGCTTGCAACCTCCCAGTAGTAATTGAGACCTAATCTTACAATTACCCATTGACTCCTTAAACTGACAGTGTAGGGAATGCTATATGAAGATAAGGAAAATATGAAACACTGACTAATAATGAGGCTTATCAGACATATTGTTTTAAATGAGACAGAAAACAATGGTACTGTTCCATTTCAAATGGTACATATGGGTCAGCCTAGTCTCACTGAGCTAAAATGAAGGTGTCAGTAGGCTGACTGTACTGTTTGAAATGGGCTAGTACCATTGTTTTCTGTCCCATTTAAAGTGGTACATGTGGTCAGCCTAAACTTAATGAGCATTTCCCAAGTTGGCTTTCTCCCCTGTGCCCTCAAATTGAAACGATCTCTACTTCTGCAAACTAACTTGTAAGAGAAAAGCTTTATTTGCAAATAGTTTTAAAAGATTCAAAGTAAAACCACCCAATCTTTTTTCCCTTAAAAGTAGATGCATTCATTTTTTAAAATGATTTTTCATAAAAAAGTAATTTTTCCTCATGCTTGATGAGACACTTTGAAAAAGGTAGGAATAAAAAAATAATATTGTATTGTTTCCAAAAGTATTTTATAAGATGTTTTAAATTATTCTTTGAGAGAGCATTGTAAAGTATAAAATTTGATCATGTAGTTCTCATAATCTACAAAATAATGTGATTGATTTTTAAAGATTAAGTTGACAAATAACTTACATGCTTGGGTAAATTACAGTCTAAGAGCAAGAAAAGTAGTTAGTTTAATCTCAAGAGTATTTAGTATAATTCCCTTATTTTAAATGAGAATAGGAGACCTATAGAGTTGCAGAGTTCCTACAAGTCCCCAAAAGAATTGATGTTTTTAACTTGAACCACATGCCAACCATATATCATAAGGGGCTGTCAGCTATGCTTCTAACCTGGTTAATCCAATTAACTGCAGTGGTGGTAAGAAAAGAAGAGCCTAAATCCATGTGTCTTTAGCCCTTTTCTTTTGAAATTAACACAAATGGATATCCTAATTTATAAATTAGTCACTTATGTGTTTGGCAAGAAGAATGAACCAGTAATCAATTTCTAAGTCTTGAGAAATGTACTCACACTTCAATTTAAGCAACATTAACTTTAGACTATAAACCTTTATGTTAGGAAAATATCTTTCAATTATACATTGTAACTACAAAAGAGAACATTTGAACTTACAAGTATACCTGGTAATAGACTGGCTTTTTGGCAATTCAAACATTACAGACACAGCTAATTGTTAGAGATACGAGCTGAAACGCTGGGCAATAGTAACAAGTTTTATTAGACGCACTGCCAGGCTGCCTCACAAAGGGAGGAAAATCAGCAGCCCGACCTTGGGGAAGGGAAGATATACAGGTAAGGGGTTATGGTGGGCAAATGCAGAGGAGAGTATAGGTGGTTATGTCTAATTGGTCAAGGATAAGTTTCAGTTTCCTAGGTTAGGATGGGTTTCCGTTTCCCGAGCTGAGCTGAGCACTCGTAAGACAGGGGAAGGGAGGGAGAGGTGAACTGAATAAGATAACTGTTCAGGAGCCATTTTAGGCTGAGTCCATCACTAATGTTCCCTACAACTCTCTTCACCCCAAATCCCATGTCTTTCCTTTTCTTCTGATAAAAAAAAAGTCGTGTAGCGCTCGCTTTGGCAGCACATATACTAAAAAAAAAAACGTGTACCTTTCTGGTCTATTTTTTATTTTATGTACATTATAAAATTTTATATATATGAACAATTAAAAAGTTTACATAAATTGTGTCATATCTCATTAATTTGATTGTGTTCCCTTACAAGAACATAATGCCCACAAAACAAGGACTTTATTTGGCTTTGTCTATTTTCTACTGTATTTCCAGGTTCTACAACAGCTCTTTCCACAGGGTGAGCATTCAAATATTTTCTGAGTAAATATCAATCTGTACCTTGCCTTTTAAATTTGATACTATGTTTCTGATTTTATATATATAAATAATCTTATCTAGTTGTTGCCTTATAGCTGCCAACCTGTCTGTTCCCCTGCCACCCATACATTCCCTGTGACATCCCAAGGCAGGAGCTAAACATGGAGGCCATGGGGACATGGAATCTCTAGGAGACAGAACTGACCCTCTCTTGGGGGCACTGTTCCTCCTTCACTTGCATACCTCACATCACCCTGTATGGCCCCAGAGGATGGCTGGTTAGTCAATGACGGGTAAGATTCCTCAAGGAAGGAACAACCTAAGACAGACACAGTTGCATAGCGACCATCAGGAGAGAGCTCAGGCTCAACAAAAGTGAGGCACAGCCCCTTACCCCTTCAGGTTAATCTCTTGCCCCCTGGCTGCCTTGCCTCCCACATATAGTTCAACCTGAAGATGAGCTCAATCATTCCCTCCTTGCCCCCTGGCTGCCAATGGGATGAATTCAACCATTCCCTCCCTCAATGGATGTTTTTATAATAACAATGACTCCATTCCTCGGGGCTATGTATTATGCATAAAGGCAGGGAAACAATGGGGACTTTCAGGAACAGTTTTAAGGCATAATAATCACAGACCTTGGAAAGAGGAAGGTTTTTACTTCCCCATACAAGCTTCTTCCTCATTCTATCCAATAAAAGCTATGTGTTGGCCCAATTCAGTGCTCAGTCCATGCGGCTGGAGCCCCTTGGCCCCAGTTGTAAGATATTTTTAGCTACTGTCTTTCATCACTTTGCGTTGCCCTTCCCATGTTCCCATCACCTGTGTCATGCTGGACACGACATCTAATTTATTATATTTTCTGCTGTGTATTGTATTTATCCATTTCCTTATTGGTGGATATTTATGATATGCTATTATAGACAATATTGTCATATGCACCCTTGTTTACAGTTTTCCTCAGGATATGTGGGAGTGAGTGTCTCTCTAGAGTTATACAAATTGAGAAGGAGAATGGTTGGGGCAACGAAGGGTGTGTACTTTAAATTTCACTGGCCATCTGACATATTACTCTGAAAAGTGACCATGTCAAGGTATACTCCAAGTGGCAGTGGATGAGGGAACCATGTTTATGAAATCTTCGCCAACATTTTATGTAGTGAGATTATTGAAATTTTTGCCAATCTGATGAATGAAATATGGTGTCTCTTTTTTGTTTGTTTTTATTGAGGTAATGCTATATTCACATATAGTTGATACCAGGAAATCCCAGGAAATCCCAGTTTCTCCCAATGGTAACAACTTGCAAAAGTATAGTACAGAGCAGAGTAGGTAAATGCTGTGCTTCCTTCCTCCCATAACCACATCAAAATTATAACTAAATTATAGAACAGTCATCCTGGATAACCATCTGAACACTAACTGAATAAAACTACTATAACAAAGGATATAAAGAAGAAGCAACTTGAGACTAATAGGAGGGGTTGAAACTCAAAACAGGCTGGTCCCATACTCATGTGTGGTGGTTGAGAATCTGCAGGGATATTTCAGCTGCAGAAGTCCCGATGGAAAGCAAGCTGTCCTGGTCCCACAACAGGCTTACCAGTCTAGGGCTCCAGTGCCAGGAAGAGGAGTTTCATGGCAGCTGGCTGTGAAAAGTGGCAGTGATTCTGTCCCAGTCAGACAAAGAGCTGCTGGAAATTCAGGCATCCTCTACAGGGCCTACACACAGACTCCCTCACTCTCAGACACTTGCCCTAAGCTCCAGCAAAGGGACAGCAGCTCTAAAGGTGCTCAAGATATAGATAAACTGAACTGAGTGGCTTCAGGCAAAGGGCTAGAGGGACAGCCCCCAATGTGCCTGTATTGAGCCCACCCACCCACACACATACCCGCACACAAACAGCTGGCAGGCACAAGCAGGTGCCAGATCTGAATCTGCATCAACCTGGTGAAAGCAACTGGCCCCACCCTGATGACTCCCTGAGACCTCATCCAATCCAACTTGCATACTGCCATTGGCCATTTCAGTGGCAGTGCCTCAAGGCCAACAGGCCTCAGCCCAAACTGCAAACTTTCTTTAAAACTCTCCTAGGTTTGCAGGTCTCAGGCAGGTGACAGCTTGCCTTTGTGTGCCCTGTGGCTCCTGCTGAGTGGTCTCAGGCCCAGGCTGGTGGCATTCAGTCTTGGGTCATAGTGTGTTGTCTCTCAGGACCTCTGAGATCAGCATAGGCAGCTACCAATCATGATCACTTTGAGATTCCTACCAGGTGGCCCAGGCCAGGCACAGTCAGAGCCCCTTCCAAAAAGTCCCAGAACCAATAAACCCAGTGATGGCCTTCTGACCATAACACAGCAGCACCGGAATAGCACCACAAACAGAACACCAAACACTGGCACCAGAGTCTTGCTGGGCAAATGAAGCTCCATGCTGTCAACTTCCCCTGTGGTCATGGCCAATCCTAACAGCCAGTTTGCCTGAGGGTCAATCTCACCCACCAACATGCCAACATATATCAAGACTCAACTATAACAGCAAGGCATATGTAATTCACACAAGAGAAACTGTTGGAGCACTGGTCTCAGATGACCAGAGAGACAGTACTACTGGACCCCACAGAAAGCAATTTCTCAGACACAGGGTTTGAAACACTGGATAGAAGGATGCTCAACAAACATAGTGGAAGAATAGTGAAATCAATTGAGTGAGGACTTGAACAAACAGTAAGCATAAAAAAGTACATAGAAACCTTAATAAACAACCAGACAGGAATGAAGAATATTGTAACTGAAATAAAGAATACACTAGAAGGAATTGACAGCAGATTAGATGAAGCAGAGAATCAAATCAGCAATTTGGAAGACAGGGTAGCAGAAAACACCCAAATAGAAAAGTAAAAAGAAAAAATAGTTTAAAAAATAGAGGTAGTTTAAGGGATATGAGGGGCAATATCAAGTGTAACAACATTTGCATCATAGAGGTACCAGAAGGAGCAGAGAAAAAGCAAAGGATTGAAAACCTATTTCAAGAAATAATGACTGAAAACTTCCCTGAAGTGTCTTCTTTAAGAAGAAAAGTGAAAAATAGAACATAAATATGAATAATAAAATGACAATAACTACATACCTATGAATAATCACTTTAAAGTAAACACATAAATGCTCCAATCAAAAGACATAGGATGGGAGGAAGAGAGGAAGATGGTGGATTAGGTAGATTCTGTGCCTGCAGCCTCCCTGGATCACAACAAGGTTGCAGATAGATTTTAGAATAGTCGACCTTGGGAATTGTTGGAGGACTGACTGAACAGAGCTCCTACTGCTGAGGATATAAAAAAGAAGCCACATTGAGACTAGTAGGAAGAGTGGAGACATGAAAGAGGCTAACTCCAAATTCACAGATAGTGGTTGAACTCTGGGAGAGATACCTCAGGGGCAGAGGTTCCCACAGGAGAGGGAGGGGTCCCAGCCCCATACCAGGCTCCCCAGCCTGGGAGTCCTGTGCTGGGAAGGAAAGTTCCCCTTATATCTGGCAGTGAAAATCAGTGAGAATTCTGTCTGTCCATCTCAGTGAGACATAAGACAGCTGAAAATCCAGATGTTTCCCTAAAAGGTGTGCACACAAACCCAACTGCTTGCCACACTCACCTGGCGTCTAATGCAGGGGGAAGCGGGTGGCAACTCTGGAGGCACCAGAAACATACAGGGCAAAGTTGAGCTGTGGGGTTTCAAGGTGAGGGCTGGAGGAACCCATTGTTCAGGTGCAAAGATTGCTCATGTGTAGCCCTCAGGAGGATGCAATTTTTTTCTAAACCCTCCCCAAAAGGGCCAAATCTGAGACTGCACTGAGCTAATAAAACCTGCCTATGCACACCACCTTGGTGATGTATCTCATCTAGCACAGCTAACACTACATGTCCCAGGGTGCTCTAGGCTGCCAAGCATCCAGCCCCTCCCTATACCTGCAGAAGACAATCTTACAGATTTTTACAGGCGCAGTAGCCCACTGAGGCCCAAAAACTGTTCAGTGGCATGCAGCTGCCCCACCCTATGCTGAAGCCCCTCCAGAGAAGGCAACATGCTCCTGCAGGCTGGCGGTGAAAGACCATGGAGCTCTCAGGGAATTTTAGCAAAGTGTACACAGGCCCCCTGGAACTTTGCCTTGCTCATCTGGAGCTTTGCCCTGCCTACCCAGAGGCACTCCAAGGGGCTGAGCCATCCACCCTGCCCTACTAGCTAGGGGAAGCTTACTTGCAGACTTTTGCAGGAACTGCTGTCTGCAGTTCTCCGGGTAGCTTACAGTTCTGCTCTGTCACACCTCCTGGGTGGCTAAAAGTGTGTGAGAGTAGCAGACTTGGAGCTCTTAGGGCTTCTTTGCAAAGTGTACACAGGCCCAGCTTTAGAACAATAACCAATACTGCATCAACATTGTAAAAATCTACCACCCACATCCTATAGCTCCCTGCATCTTTGCCCTACTGACCTGGAGCTGCATTGCTGAAGGTACTCTGGATGGCAGAGTGATCAGCCAGGCCTATTATGAGGGAAGACTTTCTTGTGGACTTTTGGAAGAGTGGCTGCCCACAGCTGCCTGGGGAGTTTTCAGTGCTGTCCAGAAGCTCCTCACTGGCAGCTAACAGTACCCTGCAAGTGGCAGACTGGATTCTCAGGAAGTTTTTTCCAAGCTTGGCAACTGAGGGGCCAGCTCTACCCTATAAGCTGAGGAAGACTTTTATATCAGTGGGCACTCAACAGCAGCTGAACAAACTTTGGGTGGTAAGCAGTGGGCCAATTTGCACTACAGCCTCTCTTGGGCAACTCTAGGCAATCTGTAAGACTGAGATTAGTGGCAATGGACTGCAGTGTTTCTGGGGCATCTTGCAAAGTGGTCACATACCAGGCAATGTCCCAAGGCAAGGGGTGGCTTGCTGAGGTGTCCCCGGGGCTTTTTTTTTAAGTAGTTACAACATGAGCACTGACCCAAGAACTGAACCTACATTAAATCTGTAGAAACCACTGGCCACATCTTGGTCTCCTCGGGACCCCACCCTACTCAGCTAGGGCTACAACACTGAAGATCTCTCAACACTGGGTCAACTGGCCTGGCCCATGCACCTAAAAATGCTCTTTCGACTGTTGAACCTCTAACAGGTAGCAATATGTCCAGGGGGCCCTAGGCCTGTTGCTAGGCCCAATACTGGTGGGGGTCAACTTTGGTTCACGGGCAAAGCCACCCCACATGCCTCCAGATTCAGCACAAGCAGAGGCCAAACAAATATAGCTCTGTGTCTTTTACCAGGTAGTCTTGGGCTGGGCACAGGCAAGATTGAAACTGCACTGCATGGGAACCCTTCCCAAAAGACACCAGAAACAACAAATCTGGAAGCCGACCTCAGACCACCCTGAAGCACTACCAAGTTAGCCTCGTAAGTGGTACAGTCAAACAGTGTTCTCAACAGGCACAAAAACCCACAGGAAAGAACACCCACTTTGGGGGTTAGGCTCTAAACAACAGCTCATACTCTGTAGACAGAAATAATCTGCACAACTAGTCAGCCTAGAAGTCAACCACACCCACTAATGTGCCAAAAGCAATCAAAGCTCAACTACAACTGAAGAACACATACAACACACTCAAGAGACACACCTAAATCATGCACACAGGAGATCAGAGACATTGTACCTTTCAACTACACAGGACACATACCGTATAAGGACTGAGCAAAGATTTAGAGACATGAGAGATCTACCTACTACATAGAAGCAAACACAGAGAGGCAGCCAGAATGATAAAACAGAGAAACATGTCCCAAATAAAAGAACAAGAGAAATCTCCAGAAAAATAACTAAATAAAATGGAGGTAATTAACCTACCAGAGAAAGAGTTTAGAATACAGGTTATAAGAATGCTTAAGGAACTTAGTGAATTTCAACAAAGAGATAGCAACCATAAAGAAGGACATAGAAACAATAAAAAACAACCAGTCAGAAATAAAGAGAATTCATTTCCCAGCCAGGGAACAACCCAAAAAAAGAAAAAGAAAAAAAAAGAAATAAAGAACACAATAAATGAAATGAAGACTACATTAGAAGGATTCAACAGCAGGTTAGATGAAGCAGAAAATAGAATCAGTGATATGGAAGACAAGGTAACAGAAAGGAATTTTTAAAAATGAGGTGAAAGACCCCCGTAATGGGGAGACCCTCACTTCAGTCTCGGGACGGCGCGACACCCAAGAACTCACGAGAGACCGATCTTGATGCAAACAGCAAGAGGTTTATTCAGGAACCAGTGCACTGGGGCCGACTCATATCCCACGCAGGGGTAGAGGAGTTCGACCCCCAGCACAAGGAGTAAGGGGTTTATGAAGGCAAAAACGACAAGCACCTGGCAGCAGCTGATAATATTTGGTAATCTAGCAAGTTTGTATAGCAAGTTCAAGGAACTCTTTCCTGGAACAAAGGGAGTAGTTGTTTGGAGGGGGAGGTTGCCATCTGTGCTATGGTCAGCACACTCGGGCAGTTTCAAGGTCTAGTCTAGGGTCTGAAATTTTTCACTTTAACCCTTCATTCCCCACTTCTTCTAGTGAATAGTTCTAATCCTAGAACTAAATATCTTCTTTATCCTGGTTTCCTTGGCCCTTTAAGGCATGATACTGCTGTCTTAACACTAAAAGCTGCACAGCACTAATTCTTTCCCTA
>PVJL010005903.1:0-100663 GCA_004026885.1 Lyroderma lyra
CACACACTCACACACACACACACTCACACACACACTCACACACACTCACACACACTCACACACACACACTCACCACACTCACACACACACTCACACACACACTCACACATGCCTTCTAAAACAGAAACACAGGAGAAAGATGGGAGAGTGCTAGGGCAGTCCCACTGACAGGCAGGAAGCCAAGCAAGAGTGGGCTGTGGTCAGGCTAGAGACTGCTGTTATATATTGGGCCAGACTGAGTGTCCAGCTGGGATTTGAGTTAGCTAGTACAGTGTAGCAAACCCCTCCAACACTCGGTGGCTTAAAATAATAAGTACTTATTATTACTCATGAGTCTATGGTCGGCTATGGGTCGAGTAGGTGTCTTTGCTGATCTTGGCTGGGCTCTCTGACATATTTGGGCACCAGCTAGTGGCAATGTAAAATGCCCTCAGCTGAGCTTTTCTCTGCTCCATGGGGTCTCTTGTCCTCCAGTAGGCTAGTCTGAGCTTGTTCACGCAGTCATGGAAGCATTCAAGAGAACAAGCAGAAACAGGCAAGGCTCAGAAAGGGCTCAACAACTTCCACCACCTTCTATCGGTCAAAGCAAGTTACAGGTTCAGACCATATTCAAGGGGTCGGGAAACAGACTCTGTCTCTCAATGGGAGAACCTATGAGATCACATCATAAAGGGTGTGGATTCAGGAATGGGTAGAAAATTAGGGCCATTTTTGAATTCACTCTGCTACATAGGGCAAGGGTGATCCTGGCATGACATCAGCTACACCCTAGGTTTTCAAGCGAATCCTTCAAACCACTCACTGGCTGCTTTGACGACAGCCTCTGGCCCTTTCCTGCACAAGGGGTCCTCCTGCACTGGAGTCTAGAACAGGGAGAAACATGGGGGCAAGTCTCTGGGGGCCCTGGAGATCAGTCCTCATCTCTGATTCTGAGTAGGGACTCGAAGCGAAGGTGAGGCAAGAGGAAGGTCAAATGAGGGGAAGGAACAAGAGACTGGACATGCCCTTTCTGGTGACAAGGACCCAATCACAGCAGGTGAGGAACAGGGGACAATTTTAGCACCTCTCACCCCCTCTCCTCCCTAGCCAGCTTCTCCTGGGCACCAAGCTCCCATCAGTCCTCCTGACTCGTGTAACCCAGGCCTCCCTCTGGTAGGACCGAGACTTCAAAACCACTCATCCTGCCAAGTCACCCCAACTTCTAGCTTTTACAGCCCTTTCCTTCCATTCCCACTCTTGATAGCTGCTGCAAAGAAGCAAATCTGCCAAAACCTATCTCTCTGAGGGTCAGCGAAGTTTAGGCCAGTGGGTTTCATCTCCAAGTGGCAACAATAATAATAGTAAACTTCCATTTATTGAGCACTTACTGTGTGCCAGATCCTACGCTAAGTGCTTACCAGAGATTATTCTGAAATTACGTCTTTTATGTTATAGGGATGAAGCAGAGCACTCACTCTCTTGAGAGGGGTTGTGAGGCCTTGACTGAAAGAGTCTGGTGATAAATTAGCAATATTTGTCATGGTTGTGTCAGAGGATAGTGACAGCAGCATGCCTGAGTAGGATCTGTCTTAGTTCAGGCTGCTATAACAAATTACCATAGACAGGGTGGTTTAAACCACATTCATTTATTTCTCACAGTTCTAGAGGCTGGGAAGTTCAAGGTCAAGGTGCCAGTAGATCTGGTGTCTGGTGACAATCGACTTCCTGGTTTGAAGATGACCATCTTCTTGTTGTATCCCCACATGGCAGAGAGCAAAGAGCCGACTCTTGTGTCTTTTCTTATAAAGTCATTAATCCCATTAATGAGGGCCCCACTCAATGGCTTAATTACCTCCCAAGAACCCCATTTCCTAATACCATCACATAGGAGTGAGGATTTCAACATATGAATTTTGGAGGGACACAAACATTCAGTCTATTACACTGTTTCTGTGACCTTAGCAAGCTACTTAACCTCTCTGAACTTCAGAAATATTAACAACAATTGTGTCACAGGGTTGTGAAAATTAAATGAAATCATGCTTTTAAAGCAATTACCAGAGTACCTGGTATACAACAAATATGAAATAAATGTTCAATATTTTATTTGTTTTTGTTTTTTTTTTCTGGTGTCTGTGGGGGGGGGGGGGGGGGGGGGGGGGGGTTCCTGGCTGGGAATCGAACCCAGGCCGCAGCGTTGACAACACCAAAGCCTAGCCACTACACCACCAGGGAACCCCTTCACTACTTTAATCATTAGGGCTCTCTGATCATTCAGTCTGGAACAGAAACTACACATCCTATTCCCCTAGGGGTGGGGCAGGGTGAAGCTACTGGCATTGTAAACAGAACTCCACACTGGGAAAGGTTACGCTGTCCTGACTTTCAATGAAAAGGCTCAGGTTGGGGACTACATGAATAGCAGATACTGGTTTTGGCTTTTGCTACTTCCAGCTGCCAGCATCTGTGACTCATTGCCTGAGAAATTTCTCTGGCCCCTTGACCTCATTATGTTTATCTGTAACCAGGAAGCTAACATCCTACCCCAGTAGCCCTCAACGAATGAGTGATGAGGGCTGGCGCATGAATACCCCAGCTCCCTTGCCCCTCAGATGCCATAACTCGGATGTGTGCTCTGCACTGTCTCCTGGACTTCCTCAGCAGGATTAAACTCCAGTCAGCCACAGTGACTGAAATACACCTTGCACCAGCTTCCCTCTCTGCCCTGTTTCACTTCCTGAAACTCCTACTAGAAGTCTTGGGACAACTTCGCAAATAAGCTTCTTGCACTCGAGTCCTTGTCTCAGGTTCTGCTCCAGTGGAGAAACAGCCTAATAGGCCACCTTTGATAAGCCCTGCCATGCCAAGCTGGTGATCATCTGGAAAGGCCACACCAAACCTGACCTTTGCTTAGTAGCTCAAGCTGCCTGAAAATGACAGAACCTTTGGATTGCTCAATCAGAAACCATCTTCATGCCAAGGTGGTCAAGCTAGAGACACCTAAAAGGCAAATTTCCTCTCCTTTAAATTCTTTCTTACATACTCAGGGACTTATTTATGATGACTGTGAAGGCCATCTTGGCCTGAGGGCAGGGATGACACATAGGTTCCACCTTGACTGCTACCTTTAATCAAATAGAATCTACCTGGAGACTCTATCCGGGGTTGGAATATGCAAATATAATTAGTGATGTCTGCCTCGAGCACTGGAACCGGTGAGAAGTGCCTTATGTGTACCACTCTGGCTCTAGAAGTAAATTAGCTCCTTTAGCCTTCCTGGTCCACTAAGGCTCTCTGTCTCTTGCTGAGCTACTTCCTTCATCTGATTTGTCCCATCCCAGTTGGCAAGCCTGTGCACTAAGCATAGCTACCCCATTTTCTGGATGAGAAAACTGAGGCTCTAAGCACTAAGCATAGCTACCCCATTTTCTGGATGAGAAAACTGAGGCTCTAAAATATTAAATGGCTTTGCCATCATCACAGAATTTACAAGGCTAGAACAGAGGTTTTTAATGGGGTCTGCCCGACACCAAAGTCCCTACACTATATCCTTCCACAGAGAAGGCAGTAGTCAAGGTCTTTAACCATCTAATACTCCTCTTTCTGCTAAGAGAAGCCTTCCACTTACTGGCGCCCCTATACTTCATTGTCTTCTCCAGCCAGGAGGCTCTGTGGGGCCCAAAGAGGTACCCTCCCCCACCACCCCTCCCCAGCCCCCAGCCAGCCAGTCCTCTGACAGGCTTCCGCTTCACCCTCTCTGATCCAGATTCCCTCATCCCCACCTGGGAGTGCTGTTCTCACTGATTTGCTGTCCTTGAGCAGCTGTCTCTCAGAGCGGGCTGGAGGCCACGTGGGAAAGCTTAACTGGAGCGGGCGTGACTGGGGCACTTCCAAACCTCCAAGTTATGGAAAAATCCAGCAGAGGCCTTCCCAGGATGGTGATTCAGCACTCCCACAGGCAGGGGGCTGCGAATGGGGGCCTCAGACCACAGCCTAGGCCTGGAGCCTGCTGACCAGGCGGCCCGCCCGGCCGGGTTTGGCTCACACTCTCTCCCAAGGAGCAGCTCAGGACTTCGAGTACATTTCTGTTGCAGCACATCTGGCCTCCTGCTCCTGAAAGCCTCAACTCTCTGCTCTGAGAGGCCTGGAAAATGAGACTCACAGACCCACAGTCTCTCCACTCACAAGCATAACCTTCAACTTGCCCCTCCCTGCCCCTGTGGAGATAACTAACTGGGCAGCTTGTTGCTAGTGCTGGGTTTTGTGGGATGAGACAGCAGCAAGGGTGAACAAGCAAGAGAGAAAGTAACAAAGCCACCAAGCTATGGACAAACACAGGGTGGCAACAGGCTGCCATTGAAATCAGATAGACTTGGCTTTAAATCTCTCACCAACAGGTATCTTAGATCCCATTCTGGAGAATCAGATATGGGGATTTGTGGGTGCATGATTTACTAAGGATATAATCTCAGGAGAAGAGAAGGGAAGCAGGACAGGGCAAGGGAAGATGCTCAGCAAGGATGAGGTCTCAGCAGAGTCTAACCTCTGCCTTGTCCCACCTGGAGCTCTGGGGGTTGGGGATAAATTGTCCAGAGTTGTTCCCCCTTGAGGTAAGCAGCCCAGGCTTTTGTCCCCCTGTTTCTTTCTTTCTTTCTTTCTTTTTTTTTTTCTTAATGTGGGTAGCTCCCTGGCTGGGAATCGAACCCAGGCCGCAGCATTGACAGCGCTGAAGCCTTAGCCACTACACCATCAGAGAACTCCTGTCCCCCTGTTTCAATCAATGATTGTCCACCCCTGAAAAATAGGTTGTGGGGATGGGAGAGGGGATGTAAGTTTTCAGAAGGGCATCAGCCACACAGACAACCCTCCAGAGAAGGCCTCAAATACAAGCCTTCAGCCACCATGTTGACAGCACCTGGGAAGGGGGTCACCAGCTATCACAGTGGACAAGATTGAGTTGACTCCTCTGTGAAACAAATACAACAGTTACCACACAGGTGTGTTGGGTAGTAAGCACAAGGCCCCCAACACAAGCTAAGACCTCAGTGACAGAGAGCTACCATTTCTATTGTTTGTTAAAATCATTTAAGTAAGGAGGTTTAATTTTGTGTGTCAACTTGGCTGGGCTCTGTGTGCCCAGAGATTTGGCCAAACATTATTCTGGACACTACTGTGACGGTGTTTTTGAATGAGAGTAACAGTCAACTCAATGGACTTTGCATAAAGCAGATTGCCTTTCATAATGCGGGCGGGCCTTATTTGATCAGCTGAAGGTCTAACTAGAGAAACAGCCTGACCTTCCTCAAGCAAGAGGAAATTCCACAAGCAAATGGCATTTGGGCTTGAACTGTAACATCAGTTCTTCCTTGGGTCTCCAGCCTGGTGGCTTGCTCTGCAGATCTTAGACTATCAGCCTCTATAATTGTTTGAGCCAATTCCTTAAAATTTCTCCCTCTTCACTCTCTCTCTCCCACCACCTCCTTTTCCTAGCCTCCCCATATGTCTCTGGAGATACCTGACAAATACAGATAGAAAGGAGAACAGGAGGTGGGCCACCCAGGGCTTAAGAGCACTGTCCCAAAGGCATGGCCCTATGCACCGCCCAATCATGTTTGTAGGAATTTTGGGACATTCCTGAATTCTTGGGAATCAAGACAGAGCCTGCCTGGCATCCACTGAGTCAGCTCCCCAAGCAACCCCATTAGGTAGGCACACTACTCCCCAGGCATCTCCCACCAGCCCTACCTCCAGTTCCTTCCCACCCCAACCCTCCCTAGCCTAAGAAGGTAGAGACATGGGTGAAGGCGTGAGTCCTGATGATCTCACCAGGATGCTGAAGACCCAGGGCCATCTCAGAGGGACCAGAGGAGAGGTGAGGACCCCCAAATATCCTTTTCAATTAGCTTAGGCCCCATAATATTCCCTCCTTTCTTCCTGCAATGAGGACTCCTAACCGTTCCATAGTCATCAGGGCTGACAATTGCATTATGCCCTGCCTCTGGCTTCCACAGAAAAGTTAACACCTTAGACAGGGGCAGTGGTCACCTGCAAAGGAAAACACACCCTTAGAGAGAGCATGGCTTTGCTGACACCTGATTCTAGACTTCCAGTTTCCAGAACTGTGAGAATAAATTCCTATTGTTTTAAGCCATCCAGTTTGTGGAATTTTGTTACAACGGTCCTAGGAAATGGATACAGTGATACTAAATACTGTCCAACAGTTTGCCTAAACGGCACCACTAAATTTCTGCAGGAAATCCAAGGAATAGATTCTGGAAATTGATGGCCAAACCCATCTCAGGGATATGTCAGAGCAGCCAACTGCACATACAGGCCACTCTTCCACCTTGAAACCACCACCATTGCCCTAATGTAGAAATAGAGGCTCAGGGAGGGTTAATTACTTGCCCAAGGTCACAAGCTGGCACGGCAGGAGGGGGCAAGACTTGAACTCAGACTGATTCTAAAACCCAGGTTTTTGTGACACCTGACACTACATAGACAGGTTCCTCCTCAGAGTTGCATCCTGCTGAGTCACCTCTGAAAGTCTCATGCTGTGAGTCAGAGCAGCTGGAGACTTTATGAGCCCTCTAATGGGCTAACTACCTGACAACCTGATTATGCAAAAAGCTACATGTGAAACTCCCACCCTCATAACCATATAATTTATAAAGAAACGAATCTACCTTCTCCCCAGGCCTTTGGCTGCCTGCCCTCCATGAAGGCCCAAGCAGGAAACAACAAAGAGGACCTCCATCCTGCCCTGCCCTGCCCTGCTCCTTGTCCTAGAGAGCCTCCTCTGCTCCAGGCTGCCTTTCCATCTGGACCTCAATATGGTCTTCCTTGCAGTGGGGACTCAAGGAGTAGGGAGGCTGAAGAGGAGAAAGGAGGCGGACATCACAGGGAGTGAAAGAGAGAAGCGAGTGGCCAAATAAAGAGCTGGACCAATGCATGGGACAGGATGGGGTCTTTTAGCTCCTACTAGTCAGAAGCTGGGGCTGAGACAAACCCACCAAATGACATAGGAGTCTGTCTCCTCTGTCCTGAAATGCCAGGCCCAGAGAGCAAGGCTGGGTCCAGAGTGGGACAATGACCATGCGGACCCATCCACAAGGCAGGTGTCCCTCTTTCCTCCTCCAGCTTTCTGCTTGATTTTCTCTGATTCTGTCTAATCTCTGTGTCCTTCACTGCTTCTTCCTTCCTTCCTCATACACCTCCATTCCAGAAGCTAGAAGTCTGAAATCCAGCTGTCAGCAGGGCCATGCTCTTCCCAGGGGTGTGTCTTCCCCTTGGAGTCACCATTGTCCCCCTGCCTTAAGGTGATACCTTTTCTGTAGAGGCCGGGGGCAGGCACAATGATGCATCCGTCAGTCCTGATGACTATGGAATAGTCCAAAGGATAGAAAGAAAAGATGGAAGCAAGAGAAGGAAGCCACAATCATGGTCTCCCCCAGCCTTGGTCTTCCCGAGCTCCAGGACAAAGAAGGACATGGAGAGAGGGTTTATGGCAGTGGTGTCCAAACTTTTGACTTCCCTCGGCCACATTGGAAGAAGAATTGTCCTGGGCCACACACAAAATACACTAACACTAATGATAGCTGATGAGCTGGAAAAAAAAACCCATAAAACAATGTCATAATATTTTAAGAATTTGTGTTGGGCCACATTCAAAGCCATCCTGAGTCACAGGTTGTCATGCCTGGCTTGTGGGCAAGGAAAGGGGGTAAGGAAGAGGAGGAAGAAAGGAAAAAGAGAAGGGGTCCAAGGAAGAGGAAAGACAGGAATCTAGGCTCACAGCTGCTCCCCCAGCCAGATGGGCTGGAGAGTGGGAGCTGCCAAATAAAGCCTTTTCTGCCTCACCCCCTTGTGCACTCGCTCCATCATCCGCCATCTTTCTCTTTCCATCACACCTGATTTCCCGAGTCCATTCACTCACCTCGTTTGCCCCCTGTTTGAATCTCCAGTGCAGAGAACTTCCTTTGCCCAGTGCCTGGAAGCAACTCAGTGTTTATTACATGGATTAATGAATGAATCTCATTTGATACACAGAGAGGATTTTTAACAAGGGACATAAGGCTTTATAGAAGTTGCAAATTCATAATTCTTCCCTAACCTGTTACCAAACCCTACACTTACACTCATCACACACAGGCACTTCCAAATATGAAACCACTGCCCCATTTCCCATAACAAACCTAGTTTCTCTTTCTTTTTCCCCTCCCTGGTCTCAGAGCCCTGCCTCCTCCTCAGTCCCCGCAATCCTGGATTCCAGGAGAAGGCTCCACCCACTGTTTGGTTGGCCTTGAGCTCCAGACCACACTCTTTTCCTCTATTTTTACCTCCTGTGCACATTCTTGGAAGCCTTGAAAACTCCTGTTTGTGAAATCCGCGGGCCCCACCCTAGCCCTGTCTCTCTGCAGCCCCACCTCAGACAGAGCCACTTCCTCAGAAGTGAATACACCCAACCTGTCTCCTCCTGGCTGTTCCTCGTGTTCCTTCCAGGCCCCTGTCATTGTTACCCTCATCTCACGTCCTCTACCTCCCTACCCCCAGACACGAACAGGCACACACACACACACACACACACACACACACACTGAAATGTGCCTTCTTCTGTGTATTTCTTCACTCTATGTCCTAGTCCCCTTTGCCACCTTTCCCTTCCCTCACATCCCATGGGCCGATGTCGCCAACTCACAACCCCTTTTTTCTGGACCCTTACCCGTGGGCACTATGGTAGGCAGAAGAAGGCCCCTGTCCCCAAGATGCCCACATCCTAATTTCCAGAACCTGTGAATATGGCATAAGGGACTTTGTAATGTGATTAAATTAAAGATCTTTTTTTTTTTAATTCATTTTTATTGTTAGACTTTTTGGGGTGACATCTGTTGGCAAGGATTACATAGGATTCAGGCATACAATTCTACAGTGCATTGTCACCTTGTTGTATAATAATTTTACCACCTAATGTGACTTCTCTTTCCATCACCCTAAATTAAAGATCTTGAGATGGGGAGATTATCCTGGATTATCCAGGTTGGTCCAATATAAAGGAAAGAGGGAGGCAGGAGAGTCAGAGAAGATGTGACGATAGAAACAGAGAGAGAGAGAGAGAGATGTAAAGGTGTTACACTGTTGACTTTGAAGATGGAGAAAAAAGGGGCCACAAACCAAGGAATGCAAAAAGCCTTGAGAAGTTGAAAAAGGGAAGGAAACAGATCTTCTCCTAGAAAGAGCCTCCAGAAGGAACACAGTGAAACCCGTGTTGGACTTTTGACCTCCAGAACTGTAAGGTATGATTTTAAGCTCATTTGTTACAGCAGCAATAGGAAAAATAATGCAGGCATTGATTTGTACAACTGCAGTTGCTGTGCATTGCACCGCACCACCTAAGTAGCTGTTCACGGCAGCCCTGTTTGGTGCTGCCCTGCATAAAGCCTTTGCTGGTTGCATTCTTTCTGTGACTGATGGATACTAGTGCCCTTCAGCAGTTGCCTTAGTTTGGGTTCCCCCAGAAGCAGCTTCTGAGACAAGAAATTAGATGTAAGTAGTTTAATTGAGATGAGATGCCAAATAACACTAGTAGGGATGTGGGGAAGTGAGACAGGGGAGGGAAAGCAGTTAATAAAAGTGCATTATCAGGAGTTTCCTGGTGGTGTAGTGGCTAAGGCTTCGGCGCTATCAACGCTGCGGCCTGGGTTCGATTCCCAGCCAGGGAACTATCCACATTAAAAAAAGAAAAAGAAGTGCATTATTAACAAGTTACCAACGTGGCTAAGTAGAGTTCAAAATCACAGAGGAACTCTAGGAGCCAATGTAGAACATGCCCCAGTGTTATCCCCACCCCCTACCCTCAGGGGAAAGGGAGCTGGAGTGTTTATACACCTACTCCCATCAGTCATTGGTTTAAGGCTGCAGAGGGTGGTGGGAGATTGTTCTGGTCTCTAGATAGCACAAACAGAACCACTTTTATACTTTGAAGAAAGCCCTCAGGCAAAGAGCTGTGGATTCCTTTTTTTTTTTTTTTTTTTTTTTTTAAGCTGTGGATTCTTACCACAGAGCTCAGTGAAACAGTGAGACCCAAGCAGTGAGGTGGGTGCCTGTTGAGTCAGCACTGCATCCCCCATCTCAGAAAGGAAGCACCCCTATATTCGTGGCCTCCATACCACTCCTGACTAGAGTGGAAAGGGTATGGGCTCTGGGTTCTAACCCAGGCAGTTGAATTCTGTAGATAGCTTCCCAGTTTGGGTTTGTTTGGGGGTTTTATCATGATTAGACTGGGGCAAAAAGTCATATTGTACCCTTCTTAGTGCATCACGTCAGTGGGTACATGATATCAATCTAGTTATTACTAGTGATCTTAAACTTGATCCCTTGGTTAAAGTGGTGTCTGCCAGGTTTCTCCACTTTTATATTTTTCCTTTATAATTAATAAATATAAGTATCCTAAGGAGATACTTTGAGGCTTATTTCTCATCAAATTCTCAACCACTGATTTTAACAACCATTAGTGGATCTTGCCTGAAACTATTATTACTATAGGGTTTGCCTAGGGGTGATTTTCTTTTTCCCTCATTTTTAAGTTTTAAGTTCTTTTGCACCTCAGTTTCCTCATATGTAAATGGGGATGATAATTTTTCCTGCTAGAGAAAAAAGCAACATTACATAAGGATAAAAGGATCCATCCACCAGGAAAGCACAAGGATCCTAAACGTGTACACACCAAAAAGAGCCTGAAAATACAGGGTCCGGCAGAAGTAACACTTTTTTAAAACTAGTTATGTTAATGTAGTTATGATACTGTTATTTTACAAAATTACATACTTAGGATTTTGATATACATAACCAGTTCATAAAAAAGGGGTGTTATTTGTGCTGGACCCTGTAAATGATGCCAAAACTGAGAGAGTTGAAAGGAGAAACAGACAAATCCACAATTACAAGTGGAAATGTCCCATTCACAACAAATGATAAAACTATTAGAGAATCAACAAGGATATAGAATTCAACATGATCAACCAACAGGATATAATTAGCATATAAAAAATACTGCACCCATCAATAGCAGAACACACATTCCTTTCATAGAATATTCACCAAGACAAACCATATCCTGGGCCATAAAACAAACCTCAACTAACCTAAAATAATTGAAATCCTACATACAAAGTATGTTCTCTGATCAAATGGGATCAAATTAGAAATCAGTAACAGAAAGATAAAATGAAAATCTCTAAAATTTAGAATCTAAAAACACATCTAAATAATCCAAGGGTCAAAGAGGCTTCAAGGGAAATTTCTAAAATATGTGGAACTAAATTAAAATGAAAATACAACATACAGTTGTGCTGAAAGGAAAATTTAAAGTGCTAAGTGGAAAGAGAAAAAGTTTTAAACCAGTCATCTAAGCTTCTACTTCAAAAAATTAGATAAAAGGACAGCAAAATAAACCCAAATCAAGCTGAAGAAATGAAATAATAAAGATAAGAACAAAAATCAATGAAATTAAAAACAAGAGAATAATAATTGAAACAAGAAACTAGTTTTTTGAAAAATTTCACAAAGTTTATAAACTCTTAGCAAGACTGATAAAGATAATAAGGGAGAAGACAAACACAACCACTGTCAAGAATGGAACAGGACATTATTTCATCCCTAAAGCCATTAAAAGGATAATAAGGGAATATTATGAAAAGCTTTATGCTCATAAATTTGACAGCTTAAAAGAAATGAACCAATGTCAACCTACCAAACTATCAAATTTTAACCAAAATAAAATAGATTATCCGAATAATCGCATGACTGTTAAAGATATTGACTCTATAATTTAAAAGCCCCTAAAAAAGAAATCTCCAAATTCAGATGGGAATTCTAACAAACATTTAAAGGAGAATTAACATCAAATTTTACACAATCTCTTCCAGAAAACACAACTGGGAACATTTCCAACTCATTTTATGAGGTCAATATTCCCCTGATACCAAAACCAGACAAGGACCTTTCTTTCTAAAAAGAAAGAAAGGAAAGAAGGGAGGGAGGGAGGGAGAGTGGGAGAGAAAGAAAGTGATGAAAGTTAAGTTCTGGGGATGTAATGTACAACATGGTGTCTATAATTAATAATACCATATTGTATTTTTGGAAGTTGCTAAGAGAGTAGGTTTTGAAAGTTCACACATACAAAAAATTGTAACTGTGTGAGGTGATGGATATGTTAACTAAACTTGTTGTAGTGATCATTTTGTAATATATACATATATAAAAATCACTGTGTTTTATACAATGTTATATGTCAATTATATCTCAATAAAGCTAGGAAAAATTAAATTCATGTGGAAAGGCCCAGGTTCTAGATGGATAAAACAAGTATATAAAAGAAAAAGAATAAAGTAAGAGGAATCAGTCTAGAGAGTCATTATACTGCTATAGCAGTAATCAAGACTTTATGGTATTGGCAAAGGGATAGACACATAGATCAATGGAACAGAATAAAGAACCCAGAAATAGGTCCACAAAAATATGCCCAACTGATTTTTTACAAAGATGCAAAAACATCTTAACAGAGGAAGGATAGCCTTTTTAACCAATGGTACTGAAACAATTGGACATCCAAAGGCAAAACAAAACAAAAAAAATCTTCAAACCTAAATATCACAACTTATACAAAAATGAACTCAAAATGAGTCATGGACTTAAATGTAAAATATAAAACTTTAGAGGAAATCTTTAGGATCTAAGGCTAGATAAAGAATTCTTAAACTTGACACCAAAAACACAATCCATACAAAGAATTTTTGATAAATTGGACTTCTTACACATCAAAAACTTTTGCTCTCTGAAAGACCATTTAAGAGGATGAAAAGAAAAGCCACAGGCTGAGAAAAAATATTTTCCAACCACATATCCAACAAAAGACTAGTATCTAGAATATATAAAGAATTTTCAAAACTCAATGGTTAAAAAAAAAGCACAAATTAGAAAATGGACAAATGATCTCACCAAAGATTTTGCCAAAGAGGATATACAGAGAGCAAATAAGTACATGCAAAAAAGTTCAATATCCTTAGCCACAAGGGAAATGCAAAGTAAAACTACAATAAGGTATCACTACACACCTACCAGAATGGCTAAAATTAAAAGTTGTGACAACACCAAATGTTGATAAGAATTCAGAAAATCTGAATCACTCAGACATTGCTGGTGGGAAGATAAAATGATACTGTCACTCTGGAAATCAATTTGCTAATTTCTTATAAAACTAAACATGTAACTTCCACATGACTCAGCAATGGCACTCCTGGGCATTTATCCCAGAGAAATTATATTTACACAAAAATCTGTACATGAATATCCATCGCTATTGTCTTGTTTTGACTCTGCATCATAGTAAAAACTGTAGACAATCCAGGTGTCCTTCAATGCATAATGGTTAAATAAACTGTGAAACACCCATAACATGAACTACTACTCAGCAATAAAAAGGAACGAACTATTAACACAAGCAACCATTTGGATGAATCTCCAGGAAATTACTCTATGTAAATAAAGTGAATCCCCAAAGGTTGCATACTGTATTATTTCCTTTATATAACATTATTGAAATGACAAAATTATATAGATGGAGAATCTACCAGTTGCCAGAAGTTAGGAAGAGCATGATAGGAAATGGGGTAGGAGGGATGTGGGTATGATTATAAAAAGGCAGCACAAGAGATCCTTGTGATAGAACTTAAGTATGGTGGTAATTTCATGAATCTACATATGTGATAAATTACATAAATCTAAATACAAACACACATGCCTGTGAAACTGGAGAAAACTAAGATTGGTATATTGTATCAATGTCAATTTCCTGGCTCTGATATTTTTCTATAGTTATACAAGATGTTATCACTGAGGGAAACTGGGTGAAGGATACAAGGATCTTTCCGTATTATTACTTACAACTTCAAGTGAATCTACAATTATTTCAAAATTAAAAGTTAATTATAAGAAAAGTCCACTAGAAAGAAACTTAGAGGAGTGTACATGTAGACAATATAACACGCTTGAGACAATACATTTGATTTGAGAGCAAGTGCTCACCCACATCTATAGTAGAATAAATTCCCAAATTAGGTGGTAAGGTCAGCTATATGATGGTGGATGGCAGAGAAAAGGAGCTCTACATCTTGCCTTCTTTCCTTAATGAATCCCATATGGGCGGGAATACCAAGTGCAGAAAGAACCCTGGGTAGGGCTCAGGGTGGCAGTAAGACCTCCCAACAGAGATGACTGTGTACACATGGGAGGTTAAGCCAGCCCTGTCAAGGTTCCCAAGAGCTAGCAAAGTGTGGAAGTAATAGATAAGTTGCGTATATCTGTGAATAGCTCAGAAAATCTAGAGAGTCCTGGATAATCAACCATGTCCTGTTGACCCACCACAGAACCTTAGAACACCCTGTGAATCAAAAGAATTGGCACAGGAGTTGGCTGAGAGACACCCAGCCCCAAAGGAGTCATGCAGTCAAGGATGAGAGTTGGGCCAGCAAGAACTCTTGTGAACAGACCACCAAAGACAAGGTCAAAGGAGCACATCTCATATGATGCTGGCAAACAGTGAGGATGCAGACCAAATGCCATTTACCAATGCTTTGGATTCTGACTGACGTTAAGGTGACATCAACACAGAATGAAGTTCACAATAGAAATTGTATTGACTTCCTTTCCTTCTCTGTCTCACTTCTTCATTCCCCTAACCAGTGCTTCCTAGGACCACCTCCCACATCAACTACTTGCATTGAATTCTTGTCTCAATCTGCTTTGGAAGATAACTGAAAACAAGATAAGTGGTAATTGTTGGTCAGTGTGTCAAAAAAAAAATTTTGTATTGCATTAAATGAAAGAAGCCAGATTGCAAAGTCTTCATACTGTATGATTTCATTTATATCACATTCTAGAAAAAATAAAACTATTAGAATAAAGAAGAGATCAGTGGTTGCCTGGAATTAAAGGGTTAACTACAAAGGAGTAGCATGAGAGCATTTTTTTAGGGTGATGGTTCTGTATCACCATTGTGGCAGTGGTTATGTGACTCTATGCACTTTTCAAAACCCATAGAACTGAATACTATGAAGAATAAATTTCACAGTCTGCACTTAACATTTACAGAGGATTATCCTGAGATCCAGGGAGGGAAAGAGACTTTCTCAGGTTCCACAGCTACTGCAAGACAAAACCTGAACTGGATGCCAACTTCAACAGTATTAGTCTAGTGCTCTTTCCAACAATAAATGGGGTCTCTGCCATTTAGCCAATTTACCTCAAAAGTCTGTGCCTGTAAGAAAAATTTATTGTAAAGATGGCACAATGGCAGTGGTCATCTTGGTAGTAACAGTCCTCAATATACCTGTGTCTTGAGTCTCTCTGCTCCAGTCCTCCTATGTTTACCCTGTATCAGCCTGAGGATATTCCCATACTTCTGCCTATGGGAATCCTCTGCTTCCTGTATTCTGTGTCTTTCTTTTTGTTTGCTCCCTCAGTTTGGTAAAGTACCTCCCTCAGTCACTTCCTAGAAAAAGAATCATGAGATTGTGCATATCTGAAATTGTCTTTATTCTACTTGTCTCTTGATTAATAGTGTGGCTGGGTATAGAATTCTAGAATGGAAACAATTTTCCTAAAGTTTTGAACACATTATTCTAGTATTCTACCTTCCAGTGTTACTGAAACTGTTCCAGTGAAGAGAAGACTGAGGCCATTCTGATTCTTCAGATTTGGTATATAACTTTTTTTCTTTATTTAAGCTTGTGGAATCATACCCTTGTTCCCAGGGTTCTGAAATTTCACAAGTATATACCTTGGTTGGGCCTATTTTTACCCATTAAACTAGGCACATGGTGGGCCCTTTCACCCTGGAAATTTGTTTTTTCAGTTTGAAAATTTTTCTTGAATTATCTCATGAATGATTTCCTCCCCTCTCTTTCTGGAATGCCTGTTATTCAGATATTAAGCCATCTGGACTATACCTCCTAAATTCCTTTTTTCTTTCCTAATTTGTCTTTTGGATTTATTTTTTGGGAGATAACCCAGACTTTATTTCTCAAACCATCTATTGAGTTTTTCATTTCTGCTATCATGTTTGTTTGCTTTTTATATTTTAAAAGTTTATTTTTGCTTCCTGTCTTCTAAAATAGCACTTACTCTTATTTCATGAGTGTAAGATCATCTCTTATCCTTAAGAATGTCTTGGTTACGTCCAAGTTACTTTTTTCTGTTTATTTTTACTGTTAGTTTGCATGTTTATTTTATTTGTTTTTATTATTATTCGTTCTGTCTTCCATGTTAGCAGTCTTCCTCTGATATCTGGTTATCTGTAGCAGATGTTATTGGTATCCTGCCCCTACCCCCAGCTGCTGTTGAGTGTTGGTTTTTAAAGACTTGCCCCTTTCTCTAGAGAACTAAGCTCAGCCAGGAGCTGCCTGGCCTGGGAAGTTATGGCTTCCTCCCTGGCAGCCCATAGCCAATGCCTGATTAATACGTGGGCACAAAAAAAAGCTCTTTTGCTTCAGGGTGAGATAATTCTGTGATGCAGTTACACTCCAGGGATTAGACTGAGGCTAGACTCATCTGTGACCACAACCTTGCTAGCTCCTTCCACTGCTGCTTCTGGAGAAGATGAGACATGGGAAAAGTTGGGAGGTGGCTTCTCCTGAGAGCCCACTCTCAGTAAATCATATGATCCTGAATCCACATCTCAGCCCCTGTTTATGGGGAACCGAAGACATCATCTTTAGCTGTTGGCTCTTAAGAGTGAAAGCCTGAAAAGCTTACTGAAAGCTCTGAGTGTGGGAGTCAGACTTGTCAACTCAGAGACTCACTGTAAGAAGACATGGATGGTCATTTATGAAAATACCAATGTCAATATCCTTAGTTCTTTCCTTTGAGGCTGATCAGAGTTCCAGAGAAGGGTGGAATGTGGCTGCTAGTAATTTGGGAAGTTAGCAAAAAAGAAAGCTAAGGATCCCAGACTACAGTGAGCAAATATTTACTTAATGCCCATGTTCTTCACATTAAACCTTTGTCCTCAGCTGTGCCTCGTGCCTCCAGCCCAGGAACCCTCTGGTTTACCCTCTTCTGACTTAATCTCCACCCCTCCTGCCTGGTGGGAGAGGGGTTCTGCAGTAGGGAGAGAGAAGCTAGGACTTTAAATTCTTCCCAATCACCTTTCACCCAGTTCTCCTGATTTTGGCTTGCTCTGTTCCAGAGGTGTCTAAGACTGCCAATTCCTCTTTTTTTTTTTTCTTTTTTTTTTAATTTTTAGTATTTTGCCATGAAGGTTGGTCTATTCCTAGCCTTCTCTGGGTTTCAACTTTCTTGAGGCTGCTAAGGCAATTATCATTTATCCATCTGTTTTCCAGCTTCCAAAATTCTTTTTGCTATTGTTTCTTCTGTTCTCTCTGCCCTCTTAAGTTTGTGTCATTTTAAAAAATAATCCATTTATAGTGATTTTTTTTAATAGGTTTCAGGAGGGAGCAAAAGTAGATGTGTGGGTTTAATTCACAGCTTAATCTGGTCGGGGGGAAACCCTCTGGTTGTATTAGGAAGACATTTCCTCCCAACATACCCCTTTTGTGAGCCCCTTTAGGTGACAGGCCAGTGAGAACTCCAGATCAGGAAGCCAGAGGCTTGTGATGAAAGCTGTTCTCCAGTGTAGGATACTCTCCCCTACAGCGTTCAAGCTTCTTCCCCAGGTCACAGCCTTTATCCACCTCCCAGGGCATAAAGGGCCGAGTCTAGCTTATGATCAAATAGGTTGGAAGGGCAGAAATCCAAGTAAACCAGGGAAGTGTGCCTAGAGGAGGTGCTGTAGCAGTGGGCAAAACAAAAGATACTGAGTTTCATCTTCCTAATGAGAGAGTTCATCCCTCTAGCTCTGCTCCTATGACTCTGTGAGGCCAGAAGTCATTCTAGAAAGCCTGGCTGCTTTCTTGCGCTCTCCTTCTTTCCTGACCCTTGCTTTGGGATGAGATGACTGTGGCTGACTGCTATTTGGGTAGATTGGATAAGTTGAAAAGGTGGAAAAAATAAACCACTATAGTTTCTTTTTCCTGGAATTGGTTGTGGGTAGAGATACCATCCCACTTCACTTCCTCTTTCAAGCTCAGACACAGAAAAGAGAAAAGGTAGTGACACAATTGGGTGGAGAACTTAGGAGAAGCAGGAATTGCGGTGATGGTAGTGGTAGAGGCTGTGTATCCAATAGCAGGAGGAACTGGGTGAGGCAGCTCACTGCTGCACAGATAGAACTTGAAAGTTCCCTGATAGTGATCGATAAACAAAGGGAAGTCAGTGGATAAACACTCTGATTAATACTCAAGCCTCCTTCTTCGTGTCTGGGAGGTCAGTGTGAAGGTGCTCCCACAAAGTTTCTCAAGGGGTTCCTAGCAGAATGGAGCCCCAGTTTCCCGTGGTAAGTAGCTGGCCCATCAACACATCTTAGTATTGGCTTTTTTCTCTTCCATATCTTACTTTCCCCTTTCTTTACTCTCATTTCCTGGAATCACATCCCAAGTAAATTACCTGCATCCCAGTCCTTGTCTCAGGGTCTGCTCTTGGGGAAAATCCACACTAAGACAGGTGTCCTCCAATCCAAAAGCAAGTAAGAGCAGGCTGCACCATCCCTGGGAAGTTGTGTTTCCACTTCTTCTGTCTGCAGCTGGTCTCAGCTAGAAGGTTCCTACATGGAATCCTGAGCACATTTATATTTTTAGGAGCTCTGAGTTATGTTTGGGTCATTGGGCCTGTGTGTGCCAGAAAGGCAACGTGAACTGGTGGTGGCTGGGAAAACAGAATGCCTGGATCCCGCCTCAGACAGGAAATACAACTCGACCAAAGCTGTCATGCACATAGGAACACTTCCTCCCCTGATTGTACCGTTTTGCAGTCATGAACACACATCCTGCATTGAGAAGCAAGGCCATCCTTCCATCGGCAGGGTCCCACCCCAGTTAGAGGTGCACATGGACTGTGAGGAAGGGAGGATATTCAGGAGGATTTTAGCAGGAAGAGGTCCAGCAGGAGACTCTCTGAAAATCTTGGATGAAGGGGCTCAAGGAACATAGGAGCATACCTCAGGCTCTTACAGAAATGTAGAACTCTTCTGCTGATCCAGTCCAAGGGGTGGAAGCATTGAATGATCAGTCCTTGAAGGGATAATTCAGAGCTAAGCAGTCAAATGATTGGCCAATACAAGGGACGTTTTACTGGGATAGTGCCCACCATGAAACAGATACACAGGCCCCACCAGGTGGGAGAAAAGGCGGAAGAGTCGGGCTATGGACATCTTTGATTTATAGCTTCTGATTGAAAGGTTAATTTTTGCCTTTATTGACCAGGCAATCATTCAAAAAACTTATATTGAGCACTAGATCCAAGATGACTAAAACCAGTCTCTGTTCCCACTTCACTTAACCATCCAAAAAGCTGCTATTCCAAAATTAGTCACAGACATTTGATTTAAAATTAGATATCATCTCTTCTCCAGAAGGTGGAGGAGTCTTGAAGGACTTTGGTCCATGTGGGTAGGGGCAGAGTTTTCTAAGACATGGGTTGGAGATAATGAAAAAAAATTTTTTTAACTGAGAACTGATTTGCTTTATTATTATTTTTTTTATTTTTAGGCTTATTGGGGTGAATCTGTTAGCAAGGATCACATAGGTTTCAGGCATACAATTCTACAGTGCATTGTCTACTTGTTTTATAATAAGTTCATCACCTAATGTGACTTCTCTTTCCATGACCTTATATTTAGCTTCCTCTCCCTCCTCTCCCACCCCCTCCCCTTTCTTCCCTCCCTAACCCACTCATCCCCAAATAAACATTAAACTATTGATTGTGTCCATGGGTAATGAAAATTCTTGAAAGGAAGTATAGGAAGAAGGTAGGAGAGGACTGGGGGAAGAGAAATAGAAAGAGGGACATCCTCTGAAGTCTTAAACAGTGAAGCCTTTTCCACCCGACCCCCCTCCATCACATGGAACTGGGAAAGCCACTACTTCAATCCTGGATGCCTGCTATTTTGGGGTACCCACCTAAACTACCCAGACCTCCCTTAAGGTACCCACAGTCCCACCCCCATATGCATTTTGCCTAGGGAAGTGGGTGGTTGGGAGTTGTAAGGGGGAAATAGAAACTTCTATATCACTAGACAGATATGATCATGGACCAGTAGGTGAATTTCCAGCTGGAGATACCATGAAGGTACAAAGAAACCAAGAACTCTAAATTCTCCCTTAGGGAGACAAGGAACAATCCACTACTGAAGACACAAGGACAGAATTCTTTCATATATGTTGTGAAAACTGTGAGGCCAGGTTCCACCTGTCCAGTCTCAAAGGAAGATTTTCTCTGTCTTGATTTTCACAAGGACAAGGACATGAAGCTGCAGCCACTCCACCCTCTACCCTATAGCCTGTTTAGACTAACAAATTTCTAGCCTAGCTTCCTAAGCAAACAAAATGGGTTTCCAAGCAGGTGTCAAGGGAAGGAAGCCACAAAAAGGGAGAAGAAAGAAAAGGGAGCTCTGCCTTTCTCTCCTCTTTGTAGCCTCCCTGACCCACCAGGGATCATCACTTCCACCAACAACCATCGCATGCTTACCCTGTGCCAGGTCTGGAGGAAACATTGTTCTTACCATTGAAGAGCTCATATTCTTGCTGGGAAGGAAAATATGCAAACCCTAAATATGCCTGCTGCTAAAAGGAAAGTGGGTACAGGTCACAGGTTAGGATTCCAAAAGGAAGTCTGTCAACAAGGTGGGGACAGGAAGACTTCATTAAAAAGTGACTTTCGAGTGTTCCTAGATAAGTATTGCTTTCATAGTAAAGAGAATAGTGAGAACAGTTTCGTACTGCACTAAGGGTGAAACACCATTGTGTTGCTCTGGAAATGGCTGGAAAATCAGGGTCAAAGTGTCAAATGGGGCAGGAAAAGAGAAAATGACAGAAACATGGGCAGGTGTGCATATCGTGAAAGTTGGTTCACATGAGCATGGATTGGGACTTCAGCAATAGCTCCAGAGAGAGAGGCGGAGGTCCAGTTTAGACAGAGTGAGAGATATCAGCAAACTGGAGTTGAGAAGGCCTTCTTGCTCTGAATGAGAACTAGGAGGAAAAGAAGAGAGGGAAAAGCGTCCGTGAGTAGCAGAAGAATAAGTGTGGACAGGCAACTTTAGAGGAAGAATGCGTCCCCAACACCCTTCCTTTTGCCACATTCTATCTAGCACATACCTCCACCCATCTCTCACCTGGCGGACTGTGACCATTGGGTAACTTCTTGAGATATTCTCTGATGTTTGTCTTTACTTCCCCCCTTGCATTGGAGGTTTATGGTTTGCTAAAGCAGAAGGAACTTGCCTGCAGGCACTTTCCATGATGGCTTTTGCTTCCCAACATTAAGTCAATGAGCTGTTTATGGTTTATTTGAGGGGGCCTGGAAGGTAGGAGAAGGAAGGAAAACCTTAGAGGGGCACATGGAGACCGAGGGAATGGGGTGGAGAGACAATCATTTCTGCAGTGCCCACACACTCAGCTGAGGAGTCTCAGAGGGGATGACTGTGAGGCCTGCAGCAGACTCCCAGTCACCATGATTTCTGTGACCCAGAACTGGCAGATCCAAGGGTCTGGAAACAGGAGGGTGTCTTCGCAGAATACACTGCCTGCCAGAGAAACCTCCCCAGATCCTTAGAGATGCATTAGCTAGATTCCAGGCCTTGGAATTACAGGAAGGGTTGAGCCCTCTCCAAACCAAGGTCAATTTCTTGCCTGCCCTATGGAATGGGAGCTGGGGGCTGAGGGGACTAGGTCAATGCAAATAAACAAAGGAATGCACTCTTTCCCGCACACTTCTCTCCATTATCTGGGCAGATTCTGGGTCTCATTCATCACTGAGGTGCCAGTACTCAGCTGAGAGGACCTGCTGCGGAAGAGACAGATGGAGGAAGGGGGAGGTGTGCCCTCTATCTCCATCAAACTAATGGGCACTCCTGTGCCCCCCGGGGCTGGCAGGCTGGATGCTAGGAAGGAGGTGGCGTTCCAAGGTTTCATTTTCAATAATACTTACAGGACATGCAAAAATACTAAATAGATAGCGAGGGTCTGTCCGCTGAAGCCCCGCCCATGGGGCTGTCCCAGCGGGTGGGCCGGGACCAGGCTGGGCCAGGGAGCAGGACGCCTGCGCACTGTAGATTTTGAGGCAGCGTCCTCAACAAAGTGGGTGGAGGCTGCCCGGGCATCCGGGTCCCTCACCCCGCCCCGCTGCATGAATGAGAGGCGCGGCGCGGCGCCCGCCCCTCCCCCGCCGGGTCCGCCCCTCGCCGGGGGCCGCCGCGCTCAGTCCGCTGCCGCCACCTCAGCCGCGTTCGGTCCTGACGGAGGCTCGCTGCCTGAAGCCCGCCGCCCGGCGCTGACGGTCCTGCACGCCCGCCGCCGCCGCTCCCGGCGCTCCCGAGTAAGTGAAAGAGCGAGGGCCAGGGCACCGAGGGCCGTCGCCCCCGGGCTGGGGCTTAGGGGACTAGGCGGGTCCGGGTTCGGGATGCTGAGGAGACCGCGGGCCCGCGCCAGTCTCCCACACACACTCCGGGCGCTCCGGCCGGGGGCGGGCAGGAGTGGGACCCAGGACCAGCAGAGACGCGGAGGAGGGACCGGAGGGTGAGTCCCGCACAAAGGGCTGTGCGGGCTGTCACCGGGAGGTCAATGAGGGAAGGTTCACGAACCCCCCCCCCCACGCCCCACTCCCCGGTGTCCGGCGTTGGGCCCCGGGGCGTGGGAGGCGGCTAGGATGTGCAGGAAGGCGAGGACGAGGATGGCGAGAACGGCTGCTTCTGTGTTGGCAGTGGGAACGCGCCTTGGGGGGCGCGGCGTGGCAGTGTTTTCCTGGTCCCCATCTGCTCCTCCCCTTTCTTTGTGGCATTTGTCTCGTGCCCGTTTGTCACTGTGTATGGATATGGTCTGGGGTGCGATTTCAGCCCTCGGCTGAAAGTCAGGTGGTGGCCTCCAATGTGTGGGTGGGGGGCGCGTGTGCTTCCACAGGCCAGATTATTAAGGACCCTCCTTTGTTTCTGGAGACCTTTTGTTTGTGTGTGTGTGTCCTGTGAAATGATTCAGAGATCATTTTAAAGGGGTCTGAGGAGAAAAGACGTTACTTCATTAGACCTTCACCCAGCTCTATCTCCGATGTTCTTTTAAACAGTATTTCGTTGTTTCTTACTGCAAACCCAGTGGGTTTTGTTAATTGAAAATATATTATGTCTGTGTTCTCATATATCTAGAACACTTTGCTCTTTGGATTTAGTTAATGGTAGGATACTCATATACATGTACAGGGGAATACTCCAGTACAAACAGGACACAGCTTTCTGGGTTTAGTTCATTGATAATATGTCTCTGGACTCATATACACGTCTGCAGAAATACTCCACATGTATCTAGGACACTTTTCTTAGCTCCTCAGTAACAGGCAGATTTTGTTTCTTCCTGCCTGCCTCCCTGTGTTAATAAGAAGGTGGTCCAGCAGGTTCTGTCCACCTCTTTGCTTTTTTTTTTTTTTTTTTTTTCTTAATGCTTTGGCACAGAGTGTTATTTCCTATTACCCTGGCATGCACCCTGGCTTTGATCTGAATTTTCCTGTGTTCTGTTGTGTGGTGGTGCAGCCCAGCTCAATGGCTCCTCTTACAGGACTACTGGAAAACAGAACACCTTTTATCACTGTCCTCATCCCCAGAGAGAGAGGGAAACTGCAGGTTCCCACAGACTTTGGCTTGGTCAGTAGGACTTCCTGCCTGACTTTTGTTGTCTTGTTAAAGTTACAAGAGCGACAGTTGATGTAGACCAATTAAAAAGAAGCACTTGTAATAGCACCAGCTATTCCTTGCTATTCCATTTGGATATTTTTCTCTTTTTAGTACATGTACTGCCAAAGCAAGCACTCTTTTTCTCTTTTTAAACCAGATTTTGTTTTATTTTATTTATTTATTTATTTACTTATTTTTTTGGTATGTGGGTAATTCCCTGGCCGGGAATCGAACCCACACCGCAGTGTTGACAGCACCAGTGCCAAAACCTTAAGCCACTATACACCAGGGAACTCCAAGATTTTGTTTTAGAAGGTAGTAGTTGGTTGCATTTTCAGTTTCTTTTGTACTCCCATGATTAGAGTGATGGAAAATTAGCTAAAGTTATAAGAAACACACCTCCAAAGTATATTTGTATTATGGTTTTGATTCAAAATAGTGGTGGTAGAAAATTAGGAGCTTTATTGGATTAGGGAGGAATAATTGACTTGGTTCAGTTTTAAGGTTCTCCTCAAGATTGTTAATCACATGTATTTTAATTCCTGATACTTTTCAGTGCAAAATGAAATCTAAACTAAGCAGTCTTCCACAGTATTATTTATGTATATTCCCTCTGTTAAAAACATTTGCTTTCCATTTGAAAGAGAAATTTTCCATTGGTTGTATCAGGATCCATTATCATTGATAAAATTCTTACCTTATGTTAACATGGGCAAATTCTCTTATTGTAGAAGTTAAAATTAGTAAAAATTGACTTTTCAATTTGGAGACATTTTGGTTTTATGATGTAGAATTTAACTTTTAATTCAATGAATATAACTCAAAATAAGTTAATTTAAAAACAAGGGTTTCATTAACTTCCTTAACTAGTGTCACTAATATTGAAGCAACCCCAATAACTTTATAAACCTCCAGCATCTGATATTTTTTAAGGGGTCTCCTTAAAACAAACCATAAGGGGAAGTCTTAGATAAACAGTATGGTATAACCGGAATTATCACTGAAATAGTCTTGCATAGTACCACAATATTGTGGAACTTAAATTTTGCAAGAATGACTTAGCTATTGTTTGAATCAACAAAAGAACCCAAAACATTCTGACCTTGTTATTCAACATTTTGTTAAACAAAATCTTTACCACCCATAGTTTAGCATTTCCTGTAGTATGATTGTTGAAAAGCATTCTAAAGTAACTTTTATATCATTAAAATGGATTAAGTTATAATCATTAGAAATAATAATATTGTTATGTTAGTGATAGTAATAGCACGTATGGGGACAGTTAGTTACACAAAACTAGATACAGTATTCCCTCAACAATATCTGATAATAAGAAGTAGAATTTTTTTCAAATGAGCATTTTTTATCAATAATTGTTTTCTGTTTCAAATGGCAGTTTATTCTAAAATCTGTAATAAAGTAATATAATGTATTAGCTTAAACTATATGAAATTGCCATTTTTTTAGATTGGGTACTAGTCAAAAATCAGCGATTTCATGTGGTTTAACCACTTTGAACTCTTAGCAGTTCCTTCTGGTATTTATCTTTATTTTTATTTCATTTTAATGTTTAAACTGCTATTTCTTTAGTTTTTCACCTTTGGATATTATCTGTGGACTTCTGTTTTGGAAGTTGAGGACTTACTTGTTCCACACAGCCATGCTTCTATTTCTCACTCACACTTATACTTTACAGTTCCCTGTTAAGTCAATATTCAGTAATTATATGATGTCTCATTGTATCTGTTACTCTCAGATGAGCCAGTAGGGTACTAATGTTACATTTTCTTTCCTGTACAACTTTTGTTTCTCCTAAATTAAATAATTCCCTCTTTTGTTTTTCATTTCCTCAGTTTTCTTTGTACCAGTCACTAATTCATCTTCAAATTCTATTACAGAACTAATAATCTTTCAATATTTTCAGGTAATCTCTTTCATTTCCTTCTTCCTAGCTGTAATCTAGGACTTCTCTTTGTCATCATCTTGGGAATTCCCTTTGCCTTCTTCCTGTGTTGAATCCCTTATTTCCTAGATCCTGAGTCTCTCTCATACTTCAGTAGCTTCCTGAGAAAGGGCAGATACAAACTCTGAAATTCTTTCCCAGATTCAGAAATTGCATGTCTGGAAATGTCTTCATTTTACCCTCACACTTCAGTGGTGGTTTAGCTGGACATTGAATTCTATATTAAAAATTGGTGTCCCTCTTTTGAAGGATTTGTTCCATTAGCTTCCAGATTGTTTTTGAGAAGTCCAATGTCATTCTAATCCCCATTTCCTTTTCCCTCCCACTCTGGAAGAATTTAGGATCTTCTATTTATTCCTGGTGTTTCTGACGTTTCATGGTACTCTTTGAGACATCATTTTCTTTTTCTTTCCTTTTCTTCATAGGGCAGATAATATTTTCCAAAATGACTGTATGGTATATAATGTGTACACACACACACACACACTTCATGTTACTCAATATGCTATTCCTTATGGTGTTGACATGCCTCCTTCAAGAGGTGGGGTCTTTGTTTCCTCTCCTTGAAACTGTGCAGACCAGATATGAGTACTCCCCCAGATTGTTTGGTCTTGAGTCAACATCATAGTTGAGGAGACAGCTGAATGATTAACAGCACTCACCTTGCTGGGAGAGAGTGTAATTTTTATTTTTTACTTTTAAATGGAATCATCCCTGGATATATGAGTACCAGAAAAAGTTTCTTCAAGCAGTGGAATGAAGTTACCTCTGGAATCAACATAAAGGCTAGCAGGTGCATTTTTTAAAATCTCCTATAGGAAGTGACACAATCATTCATGACCAAAAAGAAACAATCTTTAAGCTTCATAATGAAATATGTCATGACTGAATTTGACAAATATCTGAGGGCTGTTTGGAAAAAAAATCTAGCCATAAATCCCTCTATTTATGGCTGGATACTTTCTGGACAGCCCTCGTATTATTTGCAAGAATTTCTGTGATAAGAAGATGAAGACAAATGGAGCTACGTAGATCATGGCTGGATTGAATATTGTCAGTGACTTTGTGTTTATCGCATAGACACATATTTTTTTAAATGTTTTTTTACCCATACATTTTTTAAAAATTTACAGCTGCCTTATCCCTCATGTAGCTCTTCCATGAGTGCATTTGAGTGGCTCAATATTACTGGAGAACTTCAGAGTCATGACCAAAATTCTGAAGTAGGCTCTCAGCACTGCCCAGGAAAGCTACCAGATTCCTAACAAGATAGTTTTACCTATAGCTATTTAATATTTTCTTCCCCATCTTTAAACTCAGGAGTAGCCCACCCCTCCCATACTGATAAGCAGGCCTCATACTTCATTGAGGGTTTAGAAGCTACCAGACAGATACCCCTCCTCTTCTCCTTGACCAAATATAGAAATCTACCTTTCTTAGGACCCATGTTTTCAGATTTCTTCCTATCAGAGGCCAACTCCCCTCCACTGTATTCCCCCTTATACCTACTGAAGGACTTGACTCCTGCTTTTCTGCCCTCTCCCTTGCATCAGCAGCAATCCAGGGCACCGTCCATGTCAACATATATGCTCTGATACTGACCATGTTTGATGAAAATTCATTCCTCCCTCCTCCTGTATAATACATAGCATTCTCTGAAATTCTGTTGTTGTTGACTGATTTTTTTATTTTTTTATTTTTTGTAGTATGTGGGTAGTTCCCTGGCTGGGAATCGAACCCAGGTCGCAGCGTTGACAGCGCGAGCGCCAAAGCCTTAAGCCATACAACACCAGGGAACTCCCTGTTGACTGATTTTTATATCTCTTTCCCAACCTGGAAAAGAGAAGGCAAGGACCTCATCTGTTTATCACTGTGTCCCTTGGAACAGCAACTAGCACAAGTACCTTCTCAATAGATGGGCAAAAAAGGGGCACAAATGACATTTTTAACTTGGTAGAATTAATAACTCTTACTTTTTAAATATTTCTAACAAAATCAATTTTCATTTTTTTTAAATTATCACCATTTTTTGACAAAAATTATTAAGACTATATTAATGATTGAATTTTTCCCTACATTACATTTCATTCTTTCATAAGTATGATTTAACATTGGCAATCTTACACCTGGATTGTGAAGTCAGACTGCTTCGAGTTGAATTCTAACTCTTTCATTTTTTGCCACATGACCTTGGTAGGTTTCCTAACCTCTCCGTTTCCTCATCTGTAAGATGGAAATAGGAGTAGCACCCACCTCATATGTTTGTTTTGTGGGTCAAATGAGATCGCATGTAAAAAGTAAACTCAGTATTTAGTATAGGGATAAATATAATGAAAAATAATTATAATAATGGTCATTTATATAGCCTTCTTTATTTTCTAACATTTGATCTGACTTGGTCATTGTAATGATTTTGTTCAGAATACTTACCTCTCCTAGAATATATTGGCTATAAATGTGACTCAGCTCTTTTTAGTTATATGTTTTGTTTTGTTTTGTTTTCTGATTCCTGCCTCTTTATTTCCCAGATTACCCCCATATGATAGGTTGGTAAAATGATCTAGAGTTGACACATGAGCACCCTATAGCACTTCCTAGCAGTTTGGTCATTTGATAAATTGTTTTGCTCACTTGAAAAAATATTTTTATTTCAAGCCAAGTCCTGTTCTTTATTTGACTTTCCCAGGAATGAGTGAGGTCCTTTTTCATGTTATTCCACATTAAGTTTTCTTATTTCTGGAAATGGAACTTTTAAAACAACCAGTGTATCATCAACAGATTTTTTCTTTTTTAAGTAGCTATAAAACACTGGTGTTTTCACTTACTGGCTAGCTGGGAAGATAAATATATATATCTTAGCAATACACAGTCCACTCTGAGGGCCACATGAGGGATAAAGACAGGCTCCGTAGAAGTTCACAGTAGGGAGAATCACATCCTGCCAGCCTTAAGGGATTCTTCAACTTCTGCATGTTAAATTGTTTCAGCCTATTCACTTATTATTTGTCTTGATTTTTATTTTGAAAGTTTGCTTAATAATCTTGGGAATAGTTTAGATTTTAAAGCTCATAATATATAAGTGAAAATTGAGAGTTTTTAATTTTAGAAATTCTTTCTTGAAGTAACTCTGTCTCTTTCTTTTCTTATCTAGGTAGGCAGTGGGGACTCCTCCAATTATCTGAGCATTTCAGACATCAAAATATAGTGTTGACAATATAGTGTTGAGTAAATTTAGGGTTCAAAAAGAAGGCCAGGTGGTTTGAAAAGAATTGTAAGCACTCCAACTAGTGCAGTCAGTTGAAAGCCAGCTGGCTGAGCCTCCTCTGCTCTGGAGGTAGGAACCAGACACTTTGTTCCATGCCAGCTGGCCCAGCAGTAGCTGGCCAGTAGCCTTACTTTGGTTGGCCATTCCTGGGAAAGTGAGCTTGGGCCCTCCATCTGCCCTAAGGAAAAGTCTGACACCAGAGAATGCATGGTGTTCTAGGGAGTTGGAACAGCCTGAGTGGTAAGGAAAGGAAGCCACTTTTTAGATAGCATTACAGGTGAATCTCACATTAAGTTGTGAACTTCCTCTGGAAAGGTGTGATGCAACTTGAATGCTTGCAGTAGTTCTCAACCTGTGGGTTGCGACCCCTTTGCGGATCAAATGACCCTTTCACAGAGGTCGCTTAAGACCATGGGAAAACACATACTTATGCAGACCAGTCACACATGTGTAGAGAGCAGCTACCAATAATTTTAGGGTTGGGGGTCACCACAACATGAGGAACTGTATTAAAGGGTCACAGCATTAGGAAGGTTGAGAACCACTGGATGGGTTCAATGCTATTAGGTATATTGGAGTTGCTTACTGCTAAAGTATCTACAGTAGATGTTTCTATATTGTAAATAATTTTCAGTTTGCCAGCTTTCAAAGTTCCTGTTTTCATTTATTGACTTTTCTTGAAGTGAGATTGTTCTTTTCATTGTTGTCTTCTAAAGTTTTGGTCATTTGGATTAGTAAATATTTTCATCTTGTTATAAAGTTTGCCCCTATATAAACCATAGGCTTCTATACAAAGTTAATTTTGTGTGTTGTCTTAAAATCTGTATCATTTTGTCTGTTGTTTATGTTTTCCTAACTAAACACGTGTATCAGATACAGTTCTTCCTTTAGCAGACTTAATGACATAATAATTTGAGAACAAAAGAACTACAAATACAATGAGCATTCAGTCCATTTGATGACAGTGTTTATTGAATTCTCAAAATTAGTAACTCACCACAGTTATCAGTATCTTTTATGTTAACTTTTTTTTTTAATATGTGGGTAGTTCCCTGGCTGGGAATCCAACCCAGGCCGCAGAGTTGACAGCGCCAAAGTCTAGCCACTATACCACCAGGGAACTCACCTTTTATGTTAACTTTAATTTTTTTTTCCAACTTTCCAGATTGAATGTTGCTACATTACTCATTATGTTTATTATGTTCATCTAGGCATACCACAAAATTATGAACTACCTGTATCCCTTTATTGTTCTCTCCCAACTCTGAGCATGAAAAATTATGCTCAGTGTTGTAAACTTGAAATAGAATCTAGTATCATATCCAAATAAGCTCTTCATCTTGGACTGAAAGAAAAAGTTTGGCAGATAATGAAACACCAAAGTATGAGCTAATGTAGTTTATGGGAAATGGGTGGGAAGGGGTGTCAAAGGTGTAGGCTTTCATTCTTTTCCTTTAGCGCAAAAGAAATTACAAAACTTCTTCAGAAATATGTTGGAAATCTCATGTTTGGCTGTAATTAAATAAAAATTTTTACGTATTGTCTCTGAAAACAGGCTAGAAGAAATTTTTGTAGTAATGAGAAAGACAGTTTTTTTTTAAATCATAGTGTTTATCAATAGCCAGGGACAATCTTGTACCCAGAGACTCTTTCACCTTAGCTAACTTACGCTAAAAACCTTTTATGCTAGTAGCTTTAAATGCATTGCTTATTTACTCCTTACAGCAACTCCCAAAGGGTTGTTTATGGATGATAAAACAGAAAGTTCAAAGAAGTAATCTGTTCAAGTTAAAAAGTCAGGGACCAGGTTTAGAACCCAAGTCTTCATCCTCCAACCCACCATGTAGTACAGTTGATGTTGTCAACTTTAACAAGAATACAGCTCTTTACTATTCAGATACTATCCTGCACTGGCACTTTTGGAAGACTATTGATAAAGGAAATTCAGAGACCTTTGCAAAAAATAGCTGGAGAATAAGTAGAAATTAAGGGAACATCTACATTCTGATGTTCTTGAAATAATCATTACAAAACTACTGTAGTAAATAAAAATGAAGTAAATAAAAATAACTTATTAGGGTGTTCCCTGATGGTGTAGTGGCTTAAGGCTTCGGCGCTGGCACTGTCAGTGCTGCAGCCTGGGTTCGATTCCCATCCAGGGAGCTACCCACATACCAAAAAGAAAAAAAAAAAAAATAACTTATTAGAATGGGATGGAAGAGCTGTATAGTTTCCTGAGATTGCCATAACAAAATACCACAAAATCAGTGGCCTGAAACAATGGAAATGTATTCTCTTGCAGTTCTGGAGGCCAGAAATCTGAAATCAGAGTGTCAACAGTGCTGCTGCACTCTTTCCAAAGAAACTAGGAGAGAATCTTTCCTTGCATCTTACAGCTTTTGGTGGCTCCACACCTTCCTTGGCTTGTGGCTACATTACTCTAGTCTCTGCTCCTGTTTTCACATGGTCCTCTCCTCTTTCTCTTTTTAGTAAAGACACTGTTACTGGATTTAAGGTCCACCTGGATAACCCAAAATGATTTCATCCTAGATCCTTAATTACTTCTACAAAGACCCCTTTTCCAAGGTCATATTCACAGATTCCTGGGGTTAAGACATGGATATATCTTTGGAGGAGTCACCATTCAACCCACTACAGGTGCTGAGAACTTCATTGGTGACTGCTGTATCACACAGAATCCCAGATTAGCAAAGTATTGAGTAGACTGTGATACAAAATAAGGAAAGATATTGGAAATAGAGGACTGAAGACTGAAGTTCAGAGGAAGGTTTAGGGATCAAGGAAGATTTCACGGAGGTTGTATTGCTTGTGGTAGATCATGAAGGATGGATAGAGTTCTATCAGATGGTTAGGGTAGCCTGGAGTATGCAGATAGTGGTATTGATAGTTGCAAAGATAAGGAACCATCTTCAGGGAACCATAACTAATGACATTAGTGTGGTACTTAAAGAAATAGTGGAAAATGGGGTTGAAAAGGCTTCATGAGAAGCCTATAGTGTTGAGTTGATGAATTTTTACTTTGTTTTAGAGTTGCTTATCTATGAGAACACTGTATTACAGTGGTTTCTAACAGGAGCCTTCAGAGCTATGATAAAACCCTTTAAAAAATATCTACATGTTTTTCTATAGAATGATTTTTCAGAGGGGTCCATAACCCTAAAAAAAGGTTAAGAACCACTGCTTTATTAAAACTAAACTTTCATGATTTGAAGATGTTTCTAGAAGACTATTGATTTTCTGTTTGGTTGACTTTGAGCTACTTTTGGAAGATAATTTGGAGATAGAGCTACAAAGAGCCTTTAGCACTATCTGTGGAATACGTTTTAAATGTTGCATACTAAAAGTTAAAATACTCTCAGGAGGGATGTGAAGTAGTTCCTGGGTTCTTAGAAAATTGATCAAATGATTACACAAAAAGACAGCATTCAGTTCAAAATGCAGTTGTGACTTCTGTTTTTTTGTGTCTCAGTTTTCTCAATTTCAATTCATTATCATCCATTTAGAACTCCAGAATTGTATAATGTAACACAATTCTGAGGGGAGAAAATGGGCAGCTGAATTCCTAAAAGTTTACTTTAATATATTCTGTAAAACTGCTTGTTCTCTACTGTGGATTTTCAGTGGGATATACTTCAGAAATAGAACAATATATAGCTGTGTGACTGTTTTAGTCCGATTGGGCTGCTATAACAAAATACCATAGCCTGGGTATCTTACAAGCAACAAAAATTTCTCACAATTCTGGAGTCTGGGAATTCCAAGATCGAGGCTCTATCTGATTCTATGTCTGGTGAGGGCCTACTTCCTGGAACATAGACAGTACTTTTTGCTGTGTGCTCACATGGTAGAAGGGATGGGAAAAGCTATCTGGAGCCTTTTTTTTTTTTTTTTTTTTCCACTACACCACCAGGGAACTCCCGGAGCCTCTTTTATAAGGGGCTAATCCTATTCATGAGGGCTCCACACTCATGACCTAATCACCTTCATATACCATCACATTGGGATTTAGGTTTCAATATATGAACTTGGAGGGGGACACAAACATTCAGTCTGTAGCACTGACCATATGATACAAGGAGAAAATTGATGTGTTCCATATAACTCAATTTCTAAATAATCAAACACCATGTCAATTTTTTATTGATCTATTTATTTTCTACCCGAGATTAATATTACTTAATGGATTTGCCTGTACATTTTTTTCAGGGTTCTCTGCTAGTGAGTTTCTTTTCATTATAAAAATTACAAATACACTCAAAAGTAAAGAAATAGTACAACACACCCCCATATGCGCATCACTTAGTTGCAACTATTACCAAGATTTTGCCATATCCTTTTTTGATATCCTTTTTTCTCTTACCTTCTTTGCTGAGATATTTGAAAGCAAATCCTAGGCATTTCTGTATATATACCCTGACATACTTCTATATGCATCTATAAAAAATAAAGATGTTCTCTTATAGAACCAAAATGCCATTTTCACACCTAATAAAATTAACAATTACTCCTTGGTATCATTTAATAGGTAGATGCTGTTCAGGCTTGCTCAGTTGTCTCAAGAGTATCTTTTTTAGAGATGGTTTATTCACAGTGGGATTCAGAGTCCATGGATTATAATTGGTCATTTTGTCTCCCGTTTCAATTTTGATCTAGAGCCACTTCTCCCCGCTCCTTTTCTCCCTACACCCCGCCCCTACCACCATCACCATTTTTGTATGTCATGAACTAGTTGCAACAACCAGATGAGTAGTCCTGTGGAACTTTTAACATTTGGGATTTGTCTGTTTGCTTCATCATGGTGTTAACTTTGTTTATATGTTTCCTGTCCTGTATTTTCTACCAATCAAAGTTGGCTCTAGAGGCTTGATTAAAATCAGATTTAAGTTTTTTGGCAAGAATGCTTAGGAGGTGCTTAATACTGCATCACATTCAGAGACCTGCTATGTCTGGCTACCCCATTTCTTGTGATGCTATTAATAAAAGATCGCACTGATGGCTGTGTCAGTATCATTTATTTCATCCGTCATGGCAAAATGATTTTTAAATTCTATCTCTTCCACATTTATTAGCAGGAATTCTATAAAGAAGACCTTTACCTCATCAACTAGGGCTGTTTGGGGTTATCTTGAAATACATTTTTTATGAGAAACTACCATGTAATTTTCTATTCTTGATAAAAGGTAATGACTTTGAGGAATTGAATTTATCTTTTAATGAGTATTACAATAAAATTCTGAGTACTGCAGCAAAATGTGAATGATTGCATTCTTTTACAATTGAGATGTGTATGCCAGTTGCTCTGAAAGGTAAAGATGGAGATACATGAAAGCCTTTTATAGACTAGAATCAAGCAATGGAGAGGATTAGGATTAAAACATTGGGGGATTTCCAGAGTTAATTTGGCCTAGCCCTGAATGTCTAATCCATTCATTGTAAATAAAGTGGGGTGTGTATGTGTGTGTGTCTGTCCCTAAAATGCCGTAAATAAAAACTGTAGACTAAAGAAATCAAGATTATATGAGGGCTGACAGGAAAAATATCCAGCCATAAATGCCTCTATTTTTCATACTACGTGGCCTAGATACTTTCTAGACAACCCTCATATATTATAGAATTAATGCTTATATGTCTTTAAAGGCAGGGAGAATTCTCCTTGACATTCTTTTTATTTAAATTGTACTTTATGGGAGAGAGTCCTGTGATTACAGTTTTTCATGATACCTTTTGTTTAATTTGATGTCTTCACATTTTTATTCAGTAAAATTACAAAATAAAAGTGTGCTAAAGAAAGCCTTACTTTTTTGTCTTCAATTTTACCTTGAGCCAGTTTGTTTTTATTCATCTTCTGAATGTATGTATTCTGGGGAAAGTAAACTTGATATCAAATGAAATTAAACAGGTCACTGTTCTTAGTGGTCATTTCTAGACAGCTTCTAATCATATTATTTGAAAAGGCCATTAAAAGTATATGCTAGTGTGATTTCTTCTTAGGGCAAACCCTTGCTGTGATTATGCTGTTTATTTAAAAACAGTAATACTGTGGGTCTTTTCTGAAAGATCAAGAATGCCATTAGAAAAGAATGCCTTAAAAGACCATAGATAAGATCAGTATACTTATTTTTAGTCCCTTGAGCTAAGCATAAAAGCTGATTATTCCTCAGCAGAACTCTAAAATGGTTTTAGTACTGAAAATTACATTTCCTATCTGTTGAATTAAACAGGTGCTTGCAAAACACCTGATGTGTGCAAGTCGTTACGCTAGGTGCTGAAAGGGTTGATTTCACTATTCTGCTGAAGATAGAGCCTTCTAAGAATTTTGTTTCAGCTGTATTGCCTGCCTCCTCACCCACATTTAATGCAACCAGTCACCCCTGGCCTTGGCCCTCATGGAGCAGCCTTTGTCTTTTTTCCTTGTTTAAGTGCTGTGTGGGCTAGAAGGTTGTGGAGCACAGGGATTAGTGGTTGAAGCTCTGCCCTTTGGAGGCCACAAAGCTTGTACAGTCTCCTTTTCTATCGTCTGCCAGAAACAAGGGTGGTTTTGTCTTTTTAGGAATATTTCAATTATTTCATCCAGTATGCTACTTGGATTTACTATCTTACCTTTATTCATGTCAATACATATTAAGTATCTTTTAAATGCCAGGTATTGTTCAGTCTGAATTTATAGAAATTACACACCTTGTGGTAAGAAACTTGTTTCTTATTTAATGAAGTTTAATGAAGTTAAAACCACTGCATTTAATAAAGTTAAGGTATATGCCTTCTGAATTTATTAGATCTGAGGTTGTAATTTTAATATTCTTCTGACATTTTACACATGATCTGACTTAAAAGTTTCTGGGAAACTTTTAAGCTCCTCATGAAAATTTTCAGTACTTTCTTCAAGGTAAAGTAACTAACCACAAATACAATAAAATCAGTGGAGTCTGCATTTAGCTTTTATTCAGACTAACTTCCAACTCTTAAAAACCTTAGCATATATTTTTGCACAGTAAGGTTCTAGTTTATTTTCATAAAGGCAAAAAAAAAAAGAAAGAAAGAAAGAAAGAAAGAAGGGTGATAGAATAAAAAGCATGTGGGATTTGAGTTAAGTTCTGGCCCTACCATTGGTTAACTATGTGGCTTTGGAGAATCACTACCTCTCTTAGTCTCAAGTAGAGGTAATTAATTATAATAGAATGCTTCAGAGTTATTGAATTTACTATAATTAAACAACTTGAGTTATCATGAGTATAGTTTATGTCCTGTAATAAAGTGCTCTCCTTATTTTTGTTGTTAGGCAAGGGATGAGACAATGAAAGAATGAACACAAAAACAACCTCTGTTACATCTCAGTTCTCTCCTTTTCATATCTGTAAGACAAGTTATGCTGCCAGCTTAGCCTGGCTGCTGAGCTGTGGCTGGTTAGAGTTTCCATTCCAATAGTGGTCAGATGATATAAAAAATTGTGACTACCTAACTGTACTACATATTTTCTGAACTTCTTAGGAGATTGTAGATACCTCATTTTTTATGATTATCTTAAGTCAGTTCTCCCCCCATTTTTTAAACAGCTTTATTGACATAATTTATATCCCATATAGTTCTCTCATTTAAAGTGTACAATGCAGTGGCTTTGGGTATATTCACAGAGTTGTGCATCTATTACCACAATCAATTTTTGAACTTTTTTTTATCATCCCGAAAAGAAATCCTACCCTAGCCATCACTCCCCAGTCCTGCCGCCCCTTCTGTACCCTAAGCAATCACTATTCTACTCTTTCTTTCTCTATAGATTTGCCTATTCTAGGCCTTTATGTAAATGGACTCATACAATATGTGGTCCTTTGTGACTGGTTTCTTTTACCTAGCATGATATTTTCAAGGCCTATCCATGTTCTCTTTTTGTCATACTGTTTCTTAATAGTTGCACACTGACCTATCCTCTAGGAAGAAGTGATGAAGTGACTTCTTTTTAAATAAAGTAAGTTGGTATCCCATGACTGGTTGTCAGTCACAAAGATGAGAAAAACCCTATAAACAGTTACTGTAGCTGCTAACCAAAAAAATATATAGAATGTGGAAAAGATTCATGTCATTTGTGTACATGAATAATGTCATGATTGTTGGTACATCTTTCAGTATGGATAGTATAACTCTGTAGGACTATTGTAACTAAAACTGTTAACACTATCATTTTTATGTACTAGTTTCCTCTTGTAGCTCATTTTCCTGCTTGGTATTCTGCATAACTCAGACATATTATGTAATACCTATAGTTACATGCTACATTTTTTTAATTTTTATGTGAGCCTGATGAGCTAAATGCTAGGTATTTTATTTGGGGATAAACAGTGATTATATATTAGTATTTATGAGTTGTTGGCAACAGGACGTATGTAAGTACAATCTTCAGAGCATATTTCTTCCTAAATTTGTGGCTGTAGTTTAAAACAAAGGCAATGTTTGACTTTGAAAAGCTCAGACTCTGTGCCTCAGATTCTTTCTCTGTAAAGTGGGGCAATCAGACTCATATTTAATTAGTGCTGACCATCTTTAACCCTATGGTTCTGTGAAGATAATCGGTGAATATATTATTGATGGTCCCAGACTACTTCCTACATCACATCAAGAGGATTGCACCATAATGTCAGATTTCCTATATTCTAGTTATCTAATGTGGTATCATGGCACAAGGCTAATGGTATGTATAGCCTTAGCAAAAATCGTATTTTTATGAACTAGGATTAGTATCCATGATCTGATATTCCAAATGGCCTGTTAATATAAAATAATTTAAAATAGTATTCACCTAGAACATCAGTTTATTAGATAAATGGATTCAGCTATTAGTGACACAACAAGTAATCTAAAACAAGATTAAAATTTATTTCTTATATAAAAGTTGGAACAGGTCTAGTGTGGAGCTTCATAGTATCAGAAACCTTTTACCAATTATCCCCTTTTCCCTCTTAACACTACCCTCCTCTTCAGTGTAAACCATATTCTTATTGAGCAAGATGGTGGCATACATATTACAGGGAGCAGGATGGAAAAAAGAATGAAGCAAAAGGTAGAAGGCACCTTCAATGTTTTGTTAAGTATGATTTCTGGACACTTCCATGTATATCCCTTGCATTGGCTAGAACTGAGATGTGTGGCCATTCACAGTTTCAGGAAAAGCTAGGAAGTGTAGGTGTGCCCCGCTAAAAATTTTGATTCAGTGAAAGAAATGGAGAAAAGATATTTGAGTGTGGAGAGTCTCTGCTGCAATCTGACTAATGATTAAAAGGGAAAACCAAGGAGCATTTGCCATTTTATCTCTTCCACTAAAGAAGGAGGGTTCTGTGCTTCTAGTAGTTGATATTGGTTCTCTAAAAATGTCCTTTTAGAAGAAGAGCTGACAACGTAATGGAAACATGAATGAGTAAAATCTATGTTACTCTCATGAAACACATTTTCCAATTCAGTAAAAAGTAATTTATTAGGAATAGGTGGAAACTTCCTTAAATGGTGAGAGAGAGAAAGAGAGAGTCAGGCTATACACATCCTATTTACTGATGAAACAGCAATCTCCATAGATTAGGAATAAAACAAGAATATCCATTAACATTTTTAACATTGTTCTAGAGATACTAGACAACTCAGAGAAGAAACATTTTTTATATAACTGTAAAGGGGGAATTAAAATCAAATCATCATTAAATAATTGCCTTATTTAGTAAATGTTAATTTAAGACATAGCTACAGGATATTTATGAAATATCTAGTAATGCTTGTGGAAAAGTTTCCTCACCAAATCTTCCCAGAAAAAGCAAAGGTTTTCAACCAAGAAATCAAATTTGAAAAATATATAAGAATCAAATTTGAAAAGTCCTTACAAATCTATACAAACACTGCAGGGAAACTTTTTTCTATTTCCATTTACAAGTAAATTTTATTTTATTCTCTTTAATAAGTAATAGTGTACTGCTATAAAATATCAAAGGTATTATAAACAAGTATTCAGTGAAGTCAGTCTCCTCCCAGCCCTGTTAGAGGCAATCACTGTTACCAATTTTTTATGTATCCTTACAGAGATTTTTTTAGGCATATACAAAGCTAGCTTCTCTCTTAATTCCTTTTACATTAATGGTAACATGCCACATATACTGTACTATATCTTGTTTCTGTTTTGTTTGCTTAGCAATGTTATCATGGAAACTGCCAAATCAGCACATATATAGACCTACAAAATTTTTTAACAACTGCAAAATATTAGATTATGGCAATATACTATAATTAAACCAGTTACATTGTTTAGGTTGTTTCCAGCCTTTTGCTATTAAAAGCAAGGCTACAAAGAAGACCCTGATATATATTTGTGTTTGAGTACACATGTAAGCACATTTGAAAGATAAATTCCTACATGTGGACTTACTGGGTCAATGATAAGTTCATGTATAATTTTGCTAAGTTGCTCTCATGGAGGCTGACAGTTTCACTAATTGACAGTTTCAGTAATGTGTGAAAGTGCTTTGTCCCACTAAGGGGTAATATCAATTTTATGGTCTATTAGATTCCTATTGATTTTGGGCTCTTCAAGTTTCTTGTATTCACTAGGATAGGATAGGTTATTTCATAGTAACAAACAACCTCAAAGTCTTAGTGGCTTATAACAACAAAAAATGCCTTTCCTTTTGGTACGTGTCCATCAGGGGTTGGCTGGGGGCTCTGCTTCATGTTCCCTTATGAAAAAACAGTACCATCTTGAACATTGACAATTGTCATGCATAAGGGAAAAAGGGCCCTGGAGAGCCCCGCACTATCAATCAAATGTTCAACCTGGAAATGACATGCATCAATTCCCTTTACAACCCACTTATGATAATTTGTCACATAACTGCATCTACTATTAGAAGCCCAGAAAATTTAGTCATACATGTACCCAGAAGATAGAAAGCTGAAAATATTTGGCAAACAGCAGCTACAACTAACTACCATGTCTCTATTCTGTCCTGTTAATCTGTCTGTCAGTTCATGTGGTAGTAACACAAGTTTTTCTTTTTTGGAAAATGTCTGACTGTTGTCTCATTTTCATTTTTCCTATTGAACTAAAATTAGCTTCTCTAACCATCGTCCTCCCTCCAAAAAAAGCCAGATTCTGTCAGTATTTTTTTGTCTACATTAAATGTTTAGATTTAAGGAAAATTGCCATCTTTATATTATTGAGTTTTCACAACTGAGAAACAGAGATATAGCTTTTCAGTTATTCATATCTTCTTTCATATCATTCATATTTTCTTAATATAGATTGTGCATGTTTATTAATAAGTATTATTTTAATGGGATTTTTATTTTATTGTCATCTGCAAATAATGAAATTTAAGTCCTTTTTTACACAAGGTCGGTTTTCTTGAAGAAAGAGAAAATGATAATAGCAATTTCTCAAATAATATATCTATTACCCCATCAAAAAATTTCATACTGGGGGGGTGGTCCCTGGTGGTGTAGTGAGTGGCTAGGCTTTGGTGCTCCCACCGCAGCAGTCTGGGTTCAATCCCCACCCAGGGAACCAACCAAAAAAAAAATTCATACTGAAGATTTTTTCTTTTCATGATTCATGTTTATAGTAATCCCAGCAAATAAGTAGATTAACATTACACCAACAATAAGTTTACTCCAACAATTGGAAGCACTTACCAAATTTTTAAGAATTATATTTGTTTTGTGCTCTGCAGGTGTCTGTTATGCCCACCTGTACATGAACCAGGAGATGATGAGCCATTAATGTAAAATAAGATCTAGCTCTAAAGAAAGACACCCATTCATCAAACTTGAGAGATGTTGAAAATTAAACATCCGCAGGTAATTAGAGTATGGTTTTGAGTGACATAGGTATTGCTCTCCTATTGCTTTTTTATTTCCTTTGTTGTGAGAAAAGAAATGGGTGGGAAATCGGATTTTTTTTCTGAAATTAAGTAGATATTGTATTATAGCTAGGGTTTATTTCATCTTGAGGATTAGAACTGCTCATTGCTTCTTATTTCTTTTCACTGCCTTTGTGTAATTATGATGTGAAGTTCAACCGAGAGTATCTTCCTCCCTTGCAACTTGTCTTTCACCTGATCCTCCTTCTATCTCAGCATTACTCTGTACTCTTTTTACTACAACCCATACCCGTAAGAGTTCCATCCTTAGTTACTTACAAGACTAAATTAAATATAAATAAATAAATACTAATAAGCAGATTATTTATGAAATTATAGTGCATGTAGGCATGTATGGTTCTGTCTGGTCTAGGTGTCAGAGGGGAATATGAGACATCAAATCTGAATCCTTTACCACATCAAGGTCTCATAAAGATCTGATGGAATGATTTAAATTGAAAATAAAGACTGTAATTACACAGAAGTAAAAGTCTTCATGGAGCCAACATGGAATAATTACTGGGAATATAGCACAGTAAAAATAGACCCACCAAAATAACAAATATCTGAAATAAAAAATGTTTAAGAAAACAGACTTCAATTACAATAAAGATAGCACCTCAGACTTGATTTTAGAACTTTGGCAACATCAACAAAGAGAAAAGCTGTGCACAAGCCCAGAGAAAACAGTGGGAATAAAAGAAATGGGAGGGAAGCCCAAACTGTAGAAAGAATGGAATTGTCAATAATACACAATGAAAAGGATGAAAGACACAAAGACTATTTAAAAAAAAAAAAAACAACTAGTTAGAATTAAAAAAAAAAAACCTGAAGCATGATAGAAAGTGAAGAAATTTACATTCCATAAGGAAAAAATGACATCAAAATAATATGATAGTAAAATTGAGGCTAAATGGAAAGATCTAGATTAAAATACAGATGGAATAGACAAATCCTACAGACCTAGTTTTTTTTTGCTCTTGTACCTCCCCTCTAATAAAAGGGGATCAAATAGGAAGCCTCAGAAAAGGAAAATTGAAGAAGTTATTGTAGAGAGAAACAGACGTTTGCTTACAGATTGAGCGTTGTGGAGTAACTTATTTTCCAGATTTGGCTCTTAAAGACAGTATACCCACATACCTGCTTATCAATTTCTTAAAACCAGAACGCAGGAAAAACTGTCCTTTGGAGAATAAAAGATAAGAATGACCTCAGACTCTGCAACTAAGATAATAGAAAAGAAGATGCATTTAGGGAAATATTTACAGCGTACCAGCCAATGCTGTCTACCTTTGGAAGATAAAAGATATTGACCTCTCATATCTTAGAAGAATTTCCAATAGCCAAATATCAGAGATTATAAAAGACTGGAAATGCAGAAGAAACTTCTGGAATATGTAAGTGGTAGAGACTGGAGCACTTGGAAGAAAGTGAGGTAGTAGAATCATCTAGAAGTGGCATCTTACATATTCAGGCACAAAACTTAGTACAGGATTTGCACCCAAGGTGCTGCATTCCAGGGTCTGGGCCTCTGCACATACAGAAATCCAACATTACCTTTACTCAAGGATAACTCAAGGACCTAAGAAAACCTTGCTAACCAAATCTTACAAGACTGCCAATTTATAGATTTGTTATGAGAAATAGAATTTTCAGGTGAACTTGAATGTTGACTAAGCATGAGTAAAATTTTTGCACTCTTTCCATTAAGTCACATAGGGGAAACAATTAAAATCAGTATATAACACTGATGAATTTAGAGTTAAAATAAAGTAATACTCTTACAGCGATTTAAGAAATATTTCTCTGCTAAATTTGAAGTATTCTCTCCTGGTATAGGGATGTTTTCTGGGGGACCTAAATGTTTGACATTCATTAGTATACTCTGGGTATAGCAGGAAATGTATGCTTGATTCTTTACATATAATCTGTGCTTCTATACAGACAGACATGTACTAACACCTTCTCCCTTTAAATCCTTTGACACCATTGTCTCTACCAGCTTTTATGTGCCGATATAGACAAATATGGTCAAATACATCACAGATTTTTTTACTTTAAATTCAAAAGATGCAAAAGGATATATATACATATACATATATCTGTTCTCCCTAGGTTCCTTGTCCTCTCGCCAAAAGCCGCTCACATTATCAATTTCTTGGATATCCTTCCAGGGATAATTTATAAATATACTAGCAATTTCTGTATTCTTTCGTAGTGATAACTATCAAATCCAACTAGTAATGGATACTTTTAGTTTTGTCAGAGACATGGTGCAGAGCAGTCAGCTATGGGCTAAGCTGCAGAGGCTTCACATCCACCCCTGACTATTAATGCAAACATAGAACCTGCTAACTAATTCTCCCAGGCTCAGGTTTTTGTAGAATACAAAAAGCAGTAGCTTTTCCCTATGCCAGGAATAACCAGTTTAGAAAGTATAATGGGAAAAAAAAGATCCCCTTCGTAATAGAAACATAAATATATGTAATAACTGGAAATAAAAGCATAAAACCTGTATTAATAAAACTATACAAATCTGAGAGGCATAAAGTAAGACTAGAATAACTGAAAAGACATATCATGTGCCTGGATATAAAGACCCATTTTCTCTAAAGTAAACTATAAATTTAATGTATATTCACTCAACATCCCACCAGGATTTTTAATTTATCTGAAAAAAAATTGTATAAGAATAGCCTTGAAAATTTTAAAAAGGAAGAATAATAATGAAAATAGTGCCCTATTGTGTACAAATGGTTAGAGTGATGAAGTTATATATAAAAAAAACAACACACATTTTAACTGCTGGTGCAGGACATCATAAACAAAAAAGGGATCACACACTATAAAATCCAGATAATGTGTATAAAAATATGACCCTGAAAAAGGCAGAATTTTAAGGGAGTGAAGAAAGCATTTTATAAATGCTTTTGGAACAAATGACTAACCATTTAGAAAACAGTTATAGGTCTTTCTTTTTATGCCATGGAGTCAAGATGAATTAAATATTTAAATTTAAAATACAAAACCATATTAAGTATTAAAAGAGAATATAAGTGAGTACTTCTGTAATCTAATATGGGGAAATCAAAGATTGACACCATGAAGCAGAGGCACATACTGAGTGCCAACAAGCCAAGAGGGCTAGGCATGAAATTAAATCATTCAAGTACATTGGGTAAAAAAGAAAATCATGCATTTATCTTCTTTGAGAAAAATAATAGTATTAGCACAGCAAGAAGTGACTACCAACATTTGGTTCCGTTAGAGAGTAATAGGGGGTGGTGGAATTGTGAAAAATGAGAGTATGCTGACCTTGACCCAGGGCTGCACTCAAACTAGTCTTACAAGAATGTCTCCTCTCTTCCCAATTAGGCAAAATCATGGTATCTTGGAGGCCCCAAAGCCATTCAGTTCCAAGCAATTGTTGCCATGCAAGAATGAAGCAAAAAAAAAAAAAAACCAATGAAGCCCAAGAGTTATTAGATCTTCTGATCTTTTCCCATGTAAAGCTGAAAATTGCAAATTTTATGTTAAATCTCCCAAATTTAAACTGTTATCTCAGTTTTTAAACCTTTATATAAACAAAACAATTTAATTCACAAGGATTCAGCCCGTATGCCTCGAAGTTTGTGAACTCCACTATATAGTTTTAGTTTTGGTTTCAAGGTTATGTTTAGCTCTTTAAATGAGTTGAGGTGCTTTCCGTCCTTTTTTTTACACCCCTACACTCTAGATCTATACAGTTCTCTGGATAACAGAGAAATTATCTGTAGAAGTTTAGATGGAGTTCCACCTCCATTGCCATTGGGATCTGAGTTCTTTTTGTAAAGACAGAATCTTACATTTTCAGGATTTCTTGAGCCAGTCTTGGTTATTTATATTCCTATAAAATCATACAGTTAATCTGAGTTTAAATTAATTCTCTTCTAGATTTTTATTTTAATTTCAGCATATCAATAGTTTTTATCTCTTTCTCATTTCTTAATATTTGGTTGGTTGATTTCGGTTCCCTCTGGAGTTTTTCTTTGTTTTGATTTATTGTTATTTGACTTTTATTAATTCCTTCTTCTGGTTTATCTTGTTTGATTTGTTGTTCTTCTGGTTTCTGTGGTGCATTCCTTTGTTCATTTAGTTTCATAATTCTTTTTAGATTGACAATACAAGTATTAAAAATAATGAATTTTTCTCCCAATGCAAGATTTTTTCCCCCCAGTGTGAATAATTTCTAAATGGTCTGTAGTTTTCTTTGACTGTCTCTTGGACCCATTATAGCCTAGTTGTGTAGTAGGCTATACCATCTAAGCTTATGTATGATGTTTACACAGGATGGAATCACTTAACAATGAATGCATGATGCATTTCTCAGACTGTATCCCAGTTGTTAAGTGATGACTGTATTGTGATAAGATACTTATTGTAATCCCTAGAGTAACCACTAGGAAAATAACGAAAATATAGTTTAAGAGGCAACAAGGTTCTACTGGGCATTTATCCCAGAGGATTGAAAATTTATGTTCACACAAAAACCTATACCCAAATGTTTATAGAAGCTTTTTTTATAATTGGAAACAAGCCAGATGTCCTTCAGCAGATAAAAGGTTAAGCAAACTGTGTTATACACATAACCATGGAATACCCAGCAATAAAAAGGAACAAAATGTTGTTACAAGCAACAACTTGGATGACTCTCCAGATAATTGTGCTGAGTGAAAAAGCTAACTCCAAAAGTTACATACTTTATGATTCCATGTATATGTCATTTTTGAAATGACATTTTCAACATGGAGAACACATTGGTCATTGCTGGAGTTTAGGTACTGAGGATAAAGGGCTGAAGTATATGTGGTTATAAAAGGTTAATACTAGAGATCCTTATGATAGTGGAACTGTTCAGTATGTTGTTTGTAATGGTAAATACACCTATATGCAAATAAGTGTAAGTAAAACTGGGGAAATCTGAGAAAGGTTGGTTATATTGGTGTCTATCCTGTTTGTGATTTTACAGCTATAAATATAACCAATATATAGTTGTGATTTTAAATGGTGAAATATTACCATTGTGGGAAACTTGGCAGAGTATACAGAGGATCTCTCTATTATTTCTCACAACTGTGAATCTATAACTATCTTAGTAAAAGAACAGTTAAGAAAAAAATGTTTAAAAATTCAGAAAAGGAATTAAAATGGTGCACTAGAAAATGTCCACTTAATACAAAAAAAGTCAGAAAAAGAACATGAGACATATAGAAAATAAATAGCAAAATGGCCCATAAATCCAAACATAGCAATAATAATGTTGAATAGATAACTCCAATTAAAAGGCAGCCATTGGCAGACTGGATTAAAAACAAAAATGGTCCTGGGGTTCCCTGGTGGTGTAGTGGCTAGGTTTCGCTGCACTCAACGCCGCAGCCTGGGTTCAATTCCCAGCCAGGGAACCACCCAAAAAAAAACAAACAAAAAAATGGTCCAACTATATACTGTCTATAAGGGACATAGTTTAGATTCAAAGACACAAAATGATGGAAAAAGATACACTGTGCAGGGAGTTCCCTGGTGGTGTAGTGGCTTAAGGCTTCAGCGCTGGCGCTGTGGCCTGGGTTCGTTTCCCAGCCAGGGAACAACCCACATACAAAAAAAAACAAACAAACAAGATACACCGTGCAAAGAATGTGCATGAGAGAGCTAGAATGGCTGTGCCAATATCAGAAAAAGTAAACTCTAAAACAAGAAAATTTAAAAAATAATAAAAAAAGAAAACAAGAAAATATTACTAGAGACTAGAACATTTTATAATAAAATAGTCTATCAGAGTTTAGAGGGAAATATAGCTATAAATGTCTATATTAGAAAAGAGTAAAGAATTCAAATCAATAACCTGAACTTTCAGTGTAAGAAGCTAGAAAAAGAAGAGCAAACTAAATCCAAAGCAAGTAGAAGGTACGATATAATAAAAATTATTAAATCAAAGGCTCTCTGTAGAACCAAATCTCATGTACTCTCTATCCCTTTTGTGTCTTGTTGAGAAATCCCACTGCTGATGAAACGCTCATCTTCCTGTCTTTTTTTTTTTTTTTTAATAAACTGATTAAGTGGTTTGAAATACAGGCTGAGACTAGAGATTTCAAGAACTATGAATTGTATACAGATTCAAAACAAAGGTTTTCATGCAAATAAAGTCAGAAATGCCAAGTAATATCCAACAGTGCAGTGTTATGTTCTATTTCTCCTCTTCAATCCCACAGGAAGCAATTACTAAATAACTTTTGTATTCTAAAAGGCAAGAAATGCTTATTTACTAGGATGATGAATAGTAGCTCTCTTTGTAAAGATTGTCTCATTTTAAAAGCTTATTAATACTCATGCTGAAAGATATTATGATGAAAATATTATAAAAACTAATGTTTCACTAGACCAGGATAAGCATCTTGGAATAATACACCATCTACTTAGACTGTTGGGCCAACATATCAATCATACCTAAGCAATTTCGTTTACCAAAAGAAAGGGGGCAAGTTCCTAAAATGCATTCTGCATTAAGATATCTTCTGCCAACCTCCCACCCCACCCCTCTGGTAATGGGTTATAAGGCCCTGTCAAGAAGGGACAACTCGGGTTCCCTGGTGATGTAGTAGCTAGGCTTCAGCACTCTCACTGCCGCAGCCTGAGTTCGATCCTCACTCAGGGAATCAACCAAAAAAAAAAAAAAAAAAAAGGTAGGAACAACTCAGAGGAAAGTCTCAGCAGCCAGCCTCCAAGAGGCAAATGTCTCTTCCCTCTGATGACTATGCCATTTCTAATACTCTGCATGTCTGTGTCTTCAGAGTTTCTTGGTCGTCCCACCCAATGCAAGGACCCCTTCAGGGCAGCATTCTCACATTGCTGGCTCACTCCCAGCCAGTCTATATTGATGGCTGCCTTTGGCCAGGATAGGTTTCCAATTCCTGTGTCTGGCCAGGTTGGCAGGCCACTTGACACAAAGCTTAGCAGTGTGTTCAGAGGAGCTTCCTGAAAAAGGAGCACTGGGTTTGGTGGAAGCCTCTCCAGAGCTTTATCAGGGTTTCTTTTATATTATTTACTACTTTTATGTAATGTCACCCCTCTCTCCTCCCTCCCCAAAATGCGCACACACATGCACACACACATTAGTCTTAGATGAGATGAGAAATTGAGGTATAGATGGGTCAAGTACTGACATCTAGTTAGTGGCATCCTGGAAACAGCACCCAGAGTTGCTGGCTGCATACCTGTTCCTTTTCCCACCACACCACTTTCTATCCCTTTGCCTATTTTTCTATTAGCCCTCTCAGCATGGATGTTTAATCTCTTATTTCCTAAGCTGAGAGTTGTTTTACCAAGTCCAGTTTTTGTGGTAAAGGATATTTCTAAGGGATTAAAAGGGTTCCTGGACTCAATTCCAGCATGGGGGTGGAAGATTTTGCCCCCCACACCAGCAGTTCTCAGACACAAGCAGGGTGTACAAGAATTCAATGAAATACTGGTGCTTCATACCCAGAGATAGCATCAGATTCCACAGGTTCATGTTTCAGTCCTGCAAGACTGTCCACACACATACATTTCAGATGCCAGCCTCAAGCCCATTCTCTTACCTATGTTTCTGACCATCCACCTGTAGATTGGAGGCTCCAGTGACCCCCACCAACTAAGAATGCCAATCACAAGTCCAGGTTGTTACGTACTTCTGACCAACTGGATGTAACTCAGTTTGCCACAACCGCCTTTTTGGTTTTGATTAATTTACTAGAATGGCTCACAGAACTCAGAATCATTTTACTTACTAGATCACTAATTTATTATTAAAAAGATATAACTCAGGAACAGCCAGATGAAAGATACATAGAGCAAGGTATGCAGGAAGAGGAGTGGAGCTTCCATGCCCTCTCTAGGCATACCACTCCCTCACCACCTCCATGTGCTCACCAACCCAGAAGCTCTCCAAAAAAGAACCAATGAACTGTCCTCCTAGGCTTTTATGGAGGCTTCGTTACACACTCATGATTGACTAAGTCATTGGTCATTGGCATTTTGGCTCAATCTCCAGCCTCTATTCCCTCCCCAGAGGTCAAGGGGGAACTGAAAGTTTCAGCTCTTCCTTGGCAAGTAGCCCCCATTCCTTAGGATGTTTCTAAAACCCACCTCATTAACATAGCAAAAGATTCCTTTTTTTTTTTTTCTTTCAACACTCAGAAAATTCCAAGTGTTTCCAGAACTATAAGCCAGAAATTGTGGACAAAAGCCAAATACACACACACACACACACACAAACACACGGCTGTCCAGAAAGTATCCATCCATGTAACATGAAAAATAGAGGCATTTATGGCTAAGATGTTTTCTGGAGAGCCCTCATATTTATATCTTAATTTTCTCCACATACCTTTATATTTCCCTTGACATTAGAATTTATGGAAAATTTCAGAAATAAACAATTTATAAGTTAAATTTTGTGCTGTTTTGAGTACCATGATGAAATCTCTCATCATCCAGTCCTGGACATGAATCATCTCTTTGTCCAATGTATCCGTATGTACATATAATACAATAAGATATTTTGAGAGAGAGGAAGAGACCACATTCTTTTATTACAGTATATTGTTATAATTGTTCTATTTTATTTTATTTTATTTTAATTATTGTTAATATTTTACTGTGCCTAATTTATAAATTAAACTTTATCATAGGTATGTAAGTATAAGAAAAAACATAGTATATATAAGGTTTGATACTCTCCATGGTTTCAGTAATCCACTGGGGGTCTTAGAATGTATCCCCCAGAATAAGGAGGGTCTACTGTACATGTATAAAGATAATGCTATCTTGGTTCTTCGTCTTTATAACCTGGTATTTTTTTATTCTTTTTCCCCTACAGTTCATCCATGAGCTCAGATTTTCCACATTACAACTTCAGGATGCCTAATATTGGATTCCAGAATCTGCCTCTCAACATATATATTGTGGTTTTTGGCACTGCTATATTTGTCTTCATCCTTAGTTTACTCTTCTGTTGCTACTTGATTAGGTAATCAATTTTCATTCTATGTTACTTTAGAATGTGATAATCAATAATAAATCAACTTTAAATATTGTAGGGAGGAAGAAGCTCTCTTCCCTTCTAGGTTCTTTCAACTGGTCTAATAATCAAATTAACATGAGACAGATTAATAAGATAAATAACCAAATTTAATTATATACATACATATGGGAACCCCACATACATAAGTCCAAAACAAAGTTAAAATGAAGTGTGTGTATGTGTGTGTGTGTGTATGTATGGCATTCTGAGCTAAGGATGAGGTAAAGTGCCTTGGGGCTTCAGAAAGAGGAAGGACGATAAGAGCAGATGTTTGCCCTGCCCTGTAGGTGACAAAAAGTTATGGTAGTAACTTATTATGGGCAAAGCCTCCAATTTAGATTCTTTAAGGAAGAAATAAAAGTTTCTCTTGGGCCCACAAAGTTCTCAATTGCCTTCAGCTCAAAATAATCCACATGTCACAGTAGCACATCTTGGGGAGGCCTGTGAACACCTTCAGAATGATAATTAATAAATTTGTAAAAATTAAGGTGGATTAACACTTTAACTTTCCTTGAGTTACTAATCAATGAAACAGCTTTATATAGTCTTCAATCCTGTCTGCTGTTGAGATGTTTTATTCTAGGAGAAAATTTTTCTCATTTATTTTTCCAACATATTAGCATCTGGACCAGATAGCCTTATGTCATTTTCTTCCCCCAAGATTTAATCTGCTTTCACAGAGGTTTCAAGATTGCTTTTTACAAGGATGTTACATCATTGTTAGCCAAAGCCATTAGGGATCAGAAAGCAATGTCCCAAACAAGATCCAAGCCTTTAAACAGGTTCTTGCGGTCTCTCAAGATTTTAAGCTCCCATTTGTTATTGAACTGGTCACGTGTTCAGATGATTACCTGTAAACAACACTAAGTATTCCACAAGCTCTGTAGCACATGTACAGACAAGTGATAAAGGATAGTACCTCACTTGAAGGAGTAATGGATTTGGCCAGTGATTCACAGTTGACTGACTCATAATTGTTTAAGCAAGCATTTTACTCTTTTTAAGTTTCTTAATAGGGCCTAATTTTCAAAGCCAAACGTCAGACTGTAAAAGTTTTTTATTGTATTATTCAAAGAGCTTTATGGAATAAAATAATAGAAAATTGAATTTTATTATACAGCTGTACATCTGTTTTTAGTGTTTGCAGAGTATATGATTATGGTTTTATAATCAGATATCTTTCAGCAGTTTTTCATTGTTTCCCTCAATTGGGGCACCTCCTGATGATCAAATTTGAATGAATTTAGTGTGTAGTTTCCAATTTTCTGACAAGTTGAATTTGCATTCTTCATAGAAAATGAGTTTCACAAAAGGTAATTTCTCCTTATATCTCATAGATATGCTGATGTTTATGATTTTTAGGTCTTGCTCAGAGAAATAAATGAAATACTTAGTTAATACAACTGTAGCATTCAGGAAACACTTTTTAAAAATCTTATTTTCAGGGGGGTTTCCTGGTGGTCTAGTGGCTAGGTTTCTGCACTCACTGCCGCGGCCTGGGTTCAATCCCTGCTCAGGGAACCAACCAAAAACAAACAAACAAACAAAAAATCTTATTTCCAGAAATGTCCTTTTTCCAACATTTTTTAAATAATAGTTTGGTAAATATTATGTAAATATTCAGCCATTTTTTAAATTAAGAAATTTGCCATAATACAAACAGGACCTCATAGCATTAAAATATTTTCCTTTTTTTCAGACCTAATACATTTTTTGGTAATTCCCCTACAAATACTGGCTTAACTCAGAAATTTTTTAATGTAATATTTGAAACCAAATTATTTTTTTAAAGAAGACAAAAATAATACAAAAACATAATAGAATACTTTAAAAAGTTCATTGAAGAAGGGTTATCATATATAAAATATTCTAAAATGTATAGCTCATAGTATAGTTTTTATTACTATGTCAAGGAACTAAGCCTTTAATTTTTTTGTTTTAAGAAAAATACTAATATACCAGTTGTGATTCTGGGTAAGTTTTTTGTGAAATAAGTTATGAAATACCATTTTGCCTCATTGTATTTCTTTTAATAATCAAGTATATATGTAAAGTGAACATGACTGGCTTCTCTGATTAAAAAAGATATTTTTATTTTAGTGTAGTAGATCCCCATTTACTTGCTTTGTTAGCTGAATAACAGAAATGGATAAAAAAGGATACAAAGAAGATAAAATTAAGTATAATGATAATGTATGAAAACTACTACAGTTCTTCTTTATCACTTCTTTCATAAATTTGGCCTAATTAAGAGAAATTTATATTTTAAAATCACAGATTAGACAAGAAGGACTAAAACCAATTATGTAAGTTTTCCTTTCATGGAGCTAAAAAAAAAAAAACAGCACAAAAGTATATGCAAGAAAGTCAAAAGGCTAGACACAGAAATCAATGAAATTGAAAACAAACGTATATAAAATTATTCAAACTAAAAGTTGATTCTGTAGAAAGATTACAAAATGATGAATCTCTAGAAAGACTAATCAGGAAAAAGAATAGAGAAAACATAATTTACTAATATCCAAAATGCATTACTACAACTCCTACAAACATTAAAGGACTACAAAGGATATTATGAACAACTTTATGCCAATAAATTTGAAATTTTAGTTGAATTAGATATTTTTTAGAAAAAATATAGTTTATCAAAACTGACATAAATGATATTTATGAAAAACCCACAACTAAATTCATACTCAACAGTAAAAGATTAAAAGTTTTCCCTGTAAGATCAGGAACAAGACAATGATGCCAGTTTTCACCACTGCTATTCAACATGGTACTAGAAGTTAGGGAAGAAAAGAAATAGAAGGCATCCAGTTGGAAACAAAGTAAAACATCTCTATATAGATAGTCTCTTAGAATCCACACCAAAAATCTACTAGAACTAATAAACAAATTAAGCACATTTTCAGGGTACAAACACACAAAAATCAGTTGTGTTTCAGCAAGGAACAATCTAAAAAGGAAATAAAAGAAACAATTCCATTTAAAAGAGCATGTCAGGGAATAGAATTCCTAGGAATGTATTTAACCAACGAAGTAAAAGATTGGTACACTAAAAACTACAAAACATTGTTGAAACAAGTTAAAAATGACCTAAATAAATAGAAAGACATCCTATGTTCGTGGATTAGAAGACTTAATAATTATTAAGATGACTATCCCTATCAAAATTCCAATAGGCTTCTATGCAAAAATCGAAAAATTGATCCTCAATTCATTTGGAACAGCAAGGAGCCCCAAATAGCCAAAACAATACTAAAAAAGAAAAACAAAACATAAAGACTCACAGTTCCCAATTTCAAAACTTACTACAGTAATCAAAACATTATGGTACTGGCATAAAATAAACCATATAAACCAATGAAATTGAATTGAGAGTCCAGAAATAAACCAAACATCTATGGCCAATTGATTGTCAACAATGGTCCCAAAACAATTCAGTGGTGAAAGAATAGTCTCCAACAAATGGCAGGACAACCGAATAATACATGGGAAAGAATGAAGTTGAACCCCTGCCTCACATCCTATATAACAATTAACTCAAAAATAGATCAGTGACCTAAATATAATAGCTGAACTATAAAATTCTTAGAAGAAAATGGGTATAGTTTCATGACCTTAAATTGGCAATAGATTCTTAAATTTTTTAACACCAAAAGCCCAAGCAACAATAGAAAACTATTGGATTTATAAAAATTAACATTTGTACCTCAAAGAACATTATCAAGAAAATAAAAAGACAACCTACAGAATAGGAGAGATATTTGGAAGTCATATATCTGAGAAGGGTTTAATATCCAGAATACATTTTTTAAAACTCTTACATCTCAACTACAAAAAGACAACTGAATTAAAAATAGATGAAGGAATTAAGTAGCCATTTCTCCAAAGAAGATAAATAGCCAATAAGCACATGAAAAGATGATTTTTTAAAAAAGATGTTCAATATTAATGCTCATTAAGGAAATACAAATTAAAACCATAATGATATACCACTTCACACCTACTAAGATGCTGTAATCAAAAATAGGGAAAATTATAAGTGTTGGCAAGGATTTTTTTTTTTAAATCATAAACTAGGATACAAGGGAACTTTGTTTGAATCAAGGTTAACTAAATAAAATCTCGGGAAAGCAACAAACTTAATAGTGATACATTAATAGGGACATTCACTGTCACCACTTTTATTTAACATCCAGTGCAAAAAAAAAAATTAAAGAATATAGAAGTAAAATATATAACGATTATAAAGGCAGTGTTTAAACTCATCATTTGTAGATAAAATGATTGTGTATCCTTAAAAATCTCAAAGATTCTGCAGACAAACTACTTAAAATTAAGTGAGTTTTTAGCAAGTCACTAGATACAGGATCGATATACAAAAATTGTTTTTTCTATATAGTAGCAACAAAGAAAATGAAAAATTTAAATACCACTTATAGTAGATCAAAAATTGCCACATCCCTAGGAATAAATCTAAGGAAAGATGTATGAGTATTGTCCCTAGAAATGTGTAGAGAGAAATTAAAGATCTAATAAATAGAGGAATGTACTCTGTTCATAGGCTGGAAACTCAGTCTTGCAAAGATGTCAGTTCTTCACCAAATGATCTATAAATCTATAAAATCTCAGTCAAAAATCCCATCAGATTTTTTTGTAGAAATTGACAGGCTTGTGAAGTTTACATGGAAATACAGAGGACCAACAATACCCAAGACAATAGTTAAGAACAAAGCTTGAGGATTTATACTACCAAAACTTGTTAGACCAAAACTTGTTACAGAGCTCCAGCACTTAAAACAGAGTGCAATTTCACTTAGCACCCAGATCTTTGCTTTTAAAACTATTCTCCAATCAAAGGAACCAAGGTTCTTTGGAAGAAGTGGTTAATTCCACCACTGTGGCATAGAAAATACAAGATGAGCATAGAACATCTTTCAGTGCCAGTAAGCAAGGAAATACATGGAAAAGGATAAGGCATGTTGAAAGGACACTGGAGCCAACTTCATAGAGCTCCTAAAGACCAAACCTAAATCAATTTGAGCAACAAAATAAATAATGATTATATTGATTTCTAATCCAAAGACTAAAACAAATATTCATGAGTCAATACTGATATAAATAAATGAAGGAGAAGGGACATCTTTTCCTCACAGAAGAATTCCAATTAATAGATGCATGAGGAATCAGGAAACTACAAAACCACCACTAGGCAAACACTATAGTAATTGTGAGCAAGATGGGTGCTAAAATCTGGGCAAAAGCTTGAGAATAAATAGGGTATTTGCATACTTTCAACATCTCTCTCCCAATATATTGATCAGTTACAAAGGGGGAAGTAGTAACTATGTTAGAGAGACTAAGGAGACACTGCTCTAACCAAGTGATCATGGTTATTACTCAAAATTTTGGAAGACAAGGAAAAACTAAGGAACTGTCTCACATATTGGAGGGAGCTAAGAAGACATAACTGGATGCAAGATGGGATCTTAGATTGGAACACAGAACAGGAAGAGGACATTAGTGGAAAAAATGGAAGAAATTCAAATAAAGTTGGTTGATAATATATTAATATCAATATATCTTAATTTACTTATTTTGATGACTGTACTATGGTTGTGTAAGATGTGAACAGTGGAAAAGCTGGAAGAAAGCTATATGTGAATTCTATTTTTTGCAACATTTTTGTAATTCTAAAATTATTTCAAAATACAGTTGTTTAAAAAAAATTAGCATAGTATTGACACAAGGTGTATCAGTTTCCCAGGGGTGCTATAACCAGGTACCACAAACTGGGTGGCTTAAAACAACAGAAATTTAATCTCAGTTCTGGAAGCTAGAAGTTCAAAATCAGGGTGTCAGCAGGACCATGCTCCTTCTGAAGGCTCTAGGAGAAGATCCTTCCTTGCCTCTTCCTAGTTCCTGGAGGTTACTGGCAATCCTTGGTATTCTTTGACTTGTAGCTGCATCATCTCAGTCTCTGTCTCTGTCTTTACCTGGCCTTCTCCCACTGTCTCTGCATTTTCTCTCCTCTTCTAAGGACATTATCATATTGCATTTAGGGTCTACCCTAATCCCAATATGACCTCATTTTAGCTAATTAATAATATGCAAAGGCTATTTCCAAATAAGGTTTCATTCTGAGGTTCCCATTGGATATGGATTTTTGAGGGAACACTATTCATCCCAGTACACAGGTATAGGAACATAGACCAATGGAACAATTAAAAACTGGAAACAGACTCACATACTGGGTCTGACTTAAAAACAGTTGTACCACTGCAATGCAGTGGGGTAAGGAGTCATATGAAAATCTGCATGTGGATAAAAAGAATTTTGACCTCTACCTCAAATCATGCATAAAGACTAATTTCAGATAGATCTTATACCTAAAAGTAATAGGTAAAATAACTTTATTTTCACAGTACACACAAGAGAACATCTTCATAATCTGGGGGTAGGCAAAGATTTCCTAACAACACATTGGGTGAGAAGAGTTTATAACTTGTACTTAATTTTAATTAAAAACTGTCCATCAAAAGATACCACTAAGATGGGGGTTCCCTGGTGGTGTAGTGGCCAGGCTTTAGCACTCTCATCGCCGTGGCCTCTGTTCAATTCCTGGCCAGGGAACCAACCAACCAAAAAAAACAAACAAAAAAGAAGATACCACTAAGAGAATGAAAAGGTAAACCATGGAGTAGAAGATAATTGTATAATAGTACATAGATTCAATAGAGAACTTGCATCTAAAATGTATAAGGAAAAAGGTAGACAACTCTTTTTTTTTTTAATGGGCAAAAGACTCAAACAGACATTTCATAAAAGAAGATAGCCAAATGAGCAGTAAACATATGAAAGGGTTCTAAACATCATTTGGGAAGTGGAAATTAAAACAAAAGTGATATACCATTGAACACACACCAGATTGGCTAAAAAATTTTAAACTGACCCTACCAAGCAGTGGCAGAGATTTGGAACTAGAACTCTGACATATTACCCACAGGAGTAGAAACCGGTACAAGCACTTTGGACCAGCAGTTCTACTCTTGCTAGTATATGCTCAACAGAAATGACTCTATATGTCTGCTAAAAGACATGTAGGAGAATTTGTATAGCAGCTTTATTGATACATGTAATAGCCCAAAACGAAGAAATCTAAATATTTGTCACTAGTACAATGGATGAATTGTTTTATAGTCATACAGTGGAATGCTCTATGTCAGTTAAAAAGATAGAATTAACTGCAACATGGATAAACTTCACAATTGTTGACTGAAAGAAGCCAACACAAAAGAGAATATGCCAAATGATTCATTTATGTAAAGTTTAAAAACAAACATAGTTAATCTACAGTGATAGAAATCAGGATAGTGGGTACCTGTTGGGGTGGATATTGATTAGGAGAAGTCATTTAAGGGGTGCTGGAAATGTTCTACATCTTGTTCTGGGTGATAGTTACATGTGGAGGTTGTGTGTGGATGTGCTTTTTAATATTTAGCTGTATTAAAGTTTTTATACATAATTAGATGTATGTTGTAGTTAAATTTTTAAGAAAAATAGTACATTAAATACTATTGAAACAAATGGACCATCATCAATATAAAAAGAATTGAGATTTCATTAAAGTATTTGTTCTATCGAGATTTTGTTTTAGTGAGATTTCACTTGAACTTACTTTTGGATAACAACATTTTATGATTCACTGGTCACTTTCTCATAACATGGTCACAAATATGTCATTTGGGTGTATTCCAGGATAAAGATTCTGCATTTTAAATCATAAACAATATATAATTTATCAAAAATAAGGGTTTTTTATTTTTTTTCAAATTGTTATATTAGAAATCTCAAATTGCATTGTTCATTTCTGTCTCTTAGGCTAAGACATCAAGCACACAAAGAATTTTATGCCTACAAACAGGTGAGAAATTTGCTTCAAATTGGCTTTGATTATGTTTTTTTACCAAAAAAATTAGAACTCACATTTCCACTCATATTTTAAGCTAGGACTCTACTTACTTGTGTTCATTTTAGCATTTCACTCGCCAGTTTGCAGTACAAAATAGATCAACTTCACTTTAAAAGTACCCTTTCTTAAGTATTATTTGGAGTTATAGAATGTTTAGATGATATAATAATGTAATTTAACAGGGACTTTTGCCAACATTTTGCTAAAGAGAAATGCTATAGCTTATAATCCTTAAAGTTACTGTTTATCTAATGGAGTTCAGAGATACCATTAAATGAATTGTTTACCTCCTCCTTCATTAGAAGACATACCAATTTCTCAGAGATGACCAGTAGTTATCTCATCTCCTCTCTTCTTTGTACTTTAAATGTTAATTTATGTCACACCACTAAGTCCAGACATTTGCATCATTCCTGCTTACTGATTTTTCTTTTTTTTTTTTTTTTCTTTTTGGTATGTGGATAGCTCCCTGACTGGGAATCGAACCCAGGCCACAGCGCTGACAGTGCCAGCGCCGAAGCCTTAAGCCACTACACCATCAGGGAACTCCTGATTTTTTTTCTATAAACTTTAGAAAATTAGCTCTTCTTGAAGGCCAAGCAAAATTTTTTTTTTCTTCCATGTGTCATCCATTAACATTTTACCAGTGACACCAAACAGTGGGCCTAACTTTTCCTTTGGCCCTAAGCTAAGCATGAAATTATTTTTGTTGTTCTTAGCTTTCTTTTTTTTTTTTTTTGGCAAACTTCAGCTTACTTGAGTCTTCAACCTTGCTAACATAATGATGTTACAGAACCATCTCACCATTTTAGAATTACATATCTTTTCATCCATCTTTTGTCAGTGTTTCTTTGAAATCTGAATGCTTTGGTGATTTCCTTAGCTGTCCACGTTGATATTGTAGGAAACCTCACACTCTTCTCCTAAGGTCTTATGTGAGATTCATACACACAGTAGAATGTTTTAGTTTTATAAATGACTGAATCTTTTTGTCTCAGTTCTATCACAGTCTTGACAACCTACTAGATATTTTGTATGTAAACTAACTAGAAAGTAAAATTGGTCTTGGTGGCCATTTTAAGGGGGTAAATGACAGATAAAAATAATAGTCACAAGACATACGGTAAAAATTGTCTTTAAAAAGTACTGAATTGGAAATTTAATACATCCCTGAATAAATAGGTGGTAGCATCTGGTTGTGATTTCTGAAAATATGATTTGCCCTCAAAACTATTTTTAGTTCACGATTATAAAATACTCAAAATTTAAAGATTTTTCCCAAATTTCACTTGCCTATTTTTTCACTTTCAGATGAAATGTAACTCTAAAGCTGAGTTTATTCTCAGTTTTCTATTTAAATAGTAACCTGCCTTCTTACCACTTGGCATTCTTACTGATAATATAGTCATTACAAAGTCAGTTTAGGGACAGGCACCTGGATGAATTTTAAACCTATTCACATAACTGGGTAGAGCTAAAGTTTTCTGAGGATAGTGATGTATAATAAGTGAAACTTCTCAAAGATTGATCTTTTAAACCTATTATAAGTTACTAATCAGTCATTCCCATCAGCCAGTGCTTTGTCTTATTAAATCATAAGGCAATCAGTCTCATTTATTTTCCCACATATTCACACTTAGTCCATATGGGCATGTGTTAATGTCTTTTCCCAAAATTGACTCTGTTGTCAAATAGATTTTTAAAATTGCTTTCCAGGACAATATTGCATCATTGCTGAAGTTCAAAGAATATTGCTAAAATGTTCTGTCTCTCACTATTAGAGTATCTCCAATATTGAATATGAGGGGAAATGAGCTATGTACACAAAAGAAAAATATTTGTGAATATGAAAAATTTTTTTTTAATTACAGATTTAAATGGGCATAAGAACATACTCTCTTTTTGTCTTACAGGTTATATTAAAAGAGAAAGTAAAAGAACTAAATTTACATGAGGTAAGTTGCCTTACAAGTATTTTAATCTTTTCTTGAGCTATTTTCTAATAAAAGTGATATGCTGTGGTATACTTAAACATCTTTATTTTCAGAAGTTGAAAAAAATTATGGGAGTTCCCTGGTGTTGTAGTGGCTTAAGGCTTCGGCACTGGTGCTGTCAACACTGCGGCCTGGGTTCGTTTCCTGGCCAGGGAACTACCCACATACTACAAAAAAAAAAAAAAAAAAAAAGAATTAGGTTTATTTTGATCAGCTTAATAGAGAGAGTATTTAAGGGTGAGGTCACATAAAAATCAACTATGAAAACTTTGAAAGGAATGTGATTCATATTTTTTGATAGAGATGGTACTAATATATAAGATTTGAGAGCAGCAGGGATGCTGCTTGCTGTCCCATGCTGTGAGTAGGAGATACATACTCATTTTTCTGCTCAAGATGAATTTGTAGAAAATGTTCCCAGGGGTCCCTAATTACCAGTGTCACACAAAAGGCAGAGGTTACTTCTTACAGAGAGAGATATGAATCCTTAGATTTGTCTAATGTTGAGGTTTGATGGTTGGTTCATAGGTGTTCATCATGTTATTACCCTTTGTAACTTAAATGCAAAAGTGTGTGTATATTCTGTACACCCTAATACACACTCTGTAAAGAATTTTTTCTCATTTTGTTCCTTATATTGTCTCTGACTAAAAATGTTCAAAATTTTTAATGTTAGGGCCCTTTCACCCCCCCCCCCTTTCTAAATTGTTAAATTAGTGTTTAAAGCAAGGACTTGGAAAGCTGTACATTGTAATATCTAAGTTTTTTAGTCTAACTGTAAGGAAACTACATTGCCAGTTTCTTTGAAGAGAATTAGTTTGGGAATTATTTGAATTTAAAAAATGATTTATATTATTGTTAAACACTTTGAAACCACCTCTGCTCTTCTGCTTTTTCTGCATATTTTTTATCAAAGAGTTGATGTGGTACAACATTTTAGACCTAACCTTACATTAAACTTAAATGTCTATTACTGATTGATTTTTAAATTTTCCCAAAAGTTAACTTTGGCATGTGACCAAAATTAACGTGATGTTATAGAGTGCATTCCCTTTTCTATTTGGGGTCTCTTTGATGGCCATAAATGAAAAGGTTAAATTCTGACATATATTAGCAACGTTGAATAACCAGGTTTGTCAGGAACAGTCCTTATTGGTTTGATCCATCAATTTAGAATCTTTATCCTAAATATGTGCATTTTGTTGCATCATTGTATATCAGAGTTAGTATCCCAGCTGTACCCACCAATTCCAATATCACTGGGTCTGACCAAAGTACTGATCCCTCTATTATTTGACACTGTAGCTAGGAAAACCTAAGCTTGCTCTACAGCTTGTTTCTAGAGGCCATCATATATCTTTCACAATTCATTTGGTCTTTTCCAGTTGCATTTCTTGGTGATGAAACTACTTTTTGTCAGATTTTTTTATCTATGTGCATTCCTGTAGCCTAATTGTTACAGTCACACATAGTTTAGTCCTATGTAAGCACATGGAATTTCAATATGGATACTGTTATTAGTGAATAATTATAATAATGAAAAATCAGAGACAAGCTAAATTTTCATCAGGAGTGTAATGAATAAATAAAACATGATACACTGGAAGATCATCCACCAAGAGAGGGAAGGAGGGAAAGAAGGTAACCTGATAAAAATTAGGGGAAATTGGTCAAAAAGGATGTTAGTTTTATATGCAGTGTTCTTAATTTTAAAGATGGAAAATAAGTAAACATTAATTTTAAAATTATTGAATATGTTAAACATGTCAGACACTGTTCTAAACCCTGGAGACACAAAGAAGCATAAAATACCAATTTCTGCTCTCAAGACGTCAGCACTCTCGTAGAGGAAACTGTAAATGAGAAAGTCTTAGAATGTACAGAAGCATGCTATCTAGTATACACCTCAGCTCTTGAGGGGTCCAGTATTGCATGATCACATAGATTCTTCTTGGGTTTTGCTTCCCTGAGGGAGCTTTCCTGGCACCTTGCAGACTCAGATGCCCAGATGACATCACCACCACCACCATCACCCCCACCTTCCTAGCCAGTTGGCTCTACACCTGCGACTATATCATTTTTAAAATTTTTTTTCTACCAGTTTAGGAATCAAGCAACACATAAAAAAATGAACCTAAGGGGTGATATATACATATTCAAAACATGAGAATATATTGTCTTTCTATAAAGAAAAATTTTAAGAATCCATAGTTTTCCTGGTTTATCGTTTCTTTCTACATCTTTTAATAGAGACATAGAGAAACAGATCTCTTAAAACAAAAAAAAACAAACAAACAAAAACGTATTTCTAGTTCTAGCCAAGTGAATGAGACAATAAATAGCATCTAATAGAGTCTTGGGGTAAAGAAAAACAGAAAGGTGCCATGGAATCTGTGACATGCTGGGGCATGCAATTTCTATGTAAAGAAGTTGCCAGCACTGAGCCCTAGCTAATTGTTGTCATAAGGGAATACAGATCAGTTGTTGCCAGATCTGGGTTTTTCCAAGAGAAGCCTGAGGATCTTGTTATTAGTCTATGATCTACTTGACATTCTCATTTAGTCTTTGATTTGTTCATCACAGTGTACCCAGCTCTGCTTATGATGATTGCTTTCTCCATTAAATTTCTTTTGTCAAAAGTCAAATGGCCATATTTTGTCAATCTGTTTCTGGATTTTCTATTTTGTTTCATTGATTTATATGCCTGTCTCTTCACTCTTGATTACTATAGCTTTATAGTAAGTCTTAAAATCAAGTAGTATGATTCCTCCAACTTTATCCTTCTTTTGCAATACTGTTTTAGCTAGTCTATTTCCTTTGCTCTTCCCTGTAAATGTTAGCATTAGCTTGTCTATATCTAAAAATATATAGATGGAAAATCCCATCAGTATTATGTTTTTTACTTTTAACCATTAGATATATTTTAAAGAATTTAGGAGAGGAAGAACAGTCTTGTTATAGTTATCCAGATATTTACCATTTCTCTTGTTCTTCATTCCCAGTGTTCAAAGTTCCCTTTCGATGTTATATTCCTACTATCTGATCATCTTCCTTTAGCAATTCTTTTAGAGCAGATCTGCTGGCTATGAATTCTATTAGTTTGCCTTCATCTGAGGACATCTTTATTTCACCTTCATTTCTGAAGGATACTTTTGTTGGATATAGAACTCTAGGTTGACAGTTATTTTCTTTCAGCACTTTTAAGATGTTGTGCCACTTCTTCTGACCTGCATGGTTTTCTGATGAGAATTCACAGTCATTTGCATCATTGATCTCCTATCAGTAATGCATTATTTTTCTCTGGCTGCTTTCAGAATTTCTTTGTCTTTAGTTTTTAGTGATTTGATTATAATGTCTAGGCATGGATTTCTTTGGATTTATCCTCTTTGGGTTTTACTCAATTTGACAAATATTTAAGTTTGTCTTTTACCAAGTGTGGGAAGTTTTCAGCCTTTATTTATTCAGACCTTTTTCCTGCATAGCACTCTTTCTATCCTACCACGCCACCAGAGAAGGCCTCATCCTCCTGCTTTTGCCATATGCGCCAATCAGAACATGCAGAATTCCGAGCCCACATACATCATACAGTGGTACAGCCATCCACATAGCTTCCACATTTGAATAAGTTTGGGTTCATCCCTTCTTCCATCAGAGTGGTATTGCATGTATGTATAGAAAGAAAAGGAAAATCTGCTCCCCTCTGAGTCTCAGCAGCAGCTGGGATCCTAGCTGCACAAGGACCAGGAAGAGCCATATTTAGGTCAGTTTTCCCAGGTCGGGCAGGTAGTGTATAATAAGCTGTGTGACACACACACTGTTGCCCTGCTCTACCCTGGGTTCCACAGGAAGCTCAAACTTGTACACTATAAACTACAAAACATCATTGAATGATATTAAAGAAGACATAAAAAAATGGAAAGACATCTTGTGTTCATGGTTTGGAAGATTTACTATTGTTAAGATGGCAGTAGTCTCCAAAATTTTACAGAAAGGGGTTCCCTGGTGGTATAGTGGCTAGGCTTCAGTGCTGTCAATGCCACCACCTGGGTTTAATTCCCAGCCAGGAAACTACCTCCCCCCCAAAAAATATATTTACAGAATCAACACAATATCACAAATGCCTTTTTTTTTTTTTTTTTTTTAAGAAATTGACAAGCAGATAACTAAAACTGACATGCATGGAAGTCCAAGGGACCCCAGACTAGCCAAAAACAATCTTGGAAAAGAAGAACAGAGTCAAAAACCTCATACTTACCAATTTTCTAAATCACCACAAAGCTGTAATATTTAAGATAGTCTTAATACAGTACATTAAGACTGGCAGATGGATAGACTTACAGATCAATGAAATATTATAGAATTGAGAGTTCAGAAGTAAACCTAAGACATTTATGGTCAGCTGATTTTCAACAAAGGTGCCAAGACAGTCACATGGGAAAAGAGTAGTCTGTTCAGTCAGTGGTGCTGGAATAACTAGATAACCACATGCAAAAGAATGAAGTTGAAGCCCTGCTTCATACCATATACAAAATGGATCAAAGATCTAAATGTAAACTAAAATTACAAAACTCTTAGGAGTAAACATAGATAAATCTTTGTGGGTTTGAGTTAAACAATGGTTTCTTAGCCATGACACCTAACAAAAAAGCAACCAAAGGAAAAAATAGATAAATTGTATTTCATCAAAATTAAAAACTTTTGTGCTTCAGAGGACATTATCAGTATAACCCACAGGGAGAAAATATTTGCAAATCTTACATCTAATAAGAGTCTAGTATCCAGAATATATTATATAAAGACCTCTTACAACTCAATAATAAAAAGCTTATAAAATAAAAATATCTGCAAAAATTTTATCCCAGTTTTTCACCCTAAAAGGGTCTTTTGCAGAACAAAAGTTTTTAAATTTGATGAAGTCACATTTATCAATTTATTTCTTTGGTTTCATATGCTTTAGGAATCATATGTGTTTGGAGCCTATGAATGTCTAGATGCTCCAACACCATTTGTTGAAAAAGCTTTCCTTCACAATTGAAATATTTTTGCACCTTTGTCAAAATCAGTTGGGTATCTGTAAGGAAATTGTGTCTAGAATATATAAAGAACTCTTGCAACTCAATAATAAAAAGAAAAATAACCCAACTAAAATATGGGCAAAGGATTTGAATAGACTTTTCTCCAAAGAAGATATACAAATGGCCAATAAGCACAATATCATTAGTTATTAAGAAAATGCAAGTCAGAATCACAATGAGATGCCAGCTTTGCACCATCTAAGATGGCTTATCAAAAAGACAATAATAATAACCTGAAGATAAGAGGAAATTAGAATTTTCATACACTACTGGTGGGAATGTGAAATGGTGCAACCTCTTTAGAGGACAGGTTAGTAGTTCCTTTAAAAAGTTAAAACAGATTACTATTCCTAGGTGTATATACCCAAAAGAATTGAAAACTCAGATACCTGTACACCAATGTTTAGAGCAACATTATTCACAATAACCAGAAAGTAAAAACAGCCCAAGTGACTATTAACAGACGAATGGATAAACAAATGTGGTATATCCATATATTGGAATACTATTTATCTATAAAATTGAAATACTGATTCATGCTACAACATGGATGATCCTTGAAGGCATCATGCTGAGTGAAAGAAGACAGACAAAAAAGACCACGTATTATATCATACCATTTTATGATTCCATTTCTATTCTAGAAATGGCCAGAATAGACAAATCCATCAAAACAGAATTGGTTAGTGGTTGCCAGGGACTGGGGTGAAGGTGGAATAGAATGACTGCTGAGGTATGTATGGGCTTTTGGGGGCAGGCGATAAAAAATGTTCCGGAATTAGATAGTAGTAATGGCTGCACAACTCTGAGTATACTAAAAACTGCTGAATTGTACACTGTAACTAGTGAATATAATGGTGTGTGACTTATATCTCCATTTTAAAGAAGGGATGGGAACTCAGACTGGAGAAAGTCTGTTGTTGCAAAGTAAAGCTCATTTGCAAAATATGATCTGTAAAGTTATAAAATTAATGTGACCCTCAGGGAACTTCTAAGAAGTCAGATCTGAGGCTTTTCTCTTCATAATTGTCCTGGACTTTTGGTCACCTTTAACACTTAACATGTTAGAATTTATCTTACTTATTTTCAGGTAACTGTAGTTTTAAAATTTGTTTGAGAAGAACGTAATAGCACATTTATAACCACTAATAGTAATGCCATTTTGAAAAGCCTACAAATCTAATTTTTGATCCTGGAAAAATAAGAAAATAAAAATGAGTGGCTTGTCCTGCCTCTTGCCGTTTGGTAGGATCAGCACTGAATCTCTAGGCAGCAGAGCCAGCAGTTCTGACCATGTTTCAGAAGAAGGCTGTGCTGGAAGGGAAGCTGGGTGTTTCAGGCCAGAGAGCCTGTTCACACTGTCTGGGAGGTTGGGAATGCATTCTCCCTTTACAGATGGGAAGCTGAGCCCCAAAAGATCATTCCAAGGCTGGAACTGCTAGTTTCTCATCTTTACCCACAGCTTGTTCTCAGCCTTCCTCCAGAAAGCAAAAGTGGGCTTAAAATAGTGCAGCCATTGTGAAATTTAAACATGAATAAAAACAATTGGTATTAGTAGATTGCCTTACTGCCTCCTCCACTCTGCCTCCCCAGTCTGAACTGATGACAGTCCTGTGATGGGGGGCAAGGCAGGTAGTGTCCTCACTTTACAGATGAAGGAACAGAGCTTGAAAGGCATCATTTTGGCAAAGGGCATACAGCTTGTGGGTGTCTGAACAAAGGTCCGAAGCCAGTCCTGCCTTCCTCTCTGCTCTCCTGCTATCTCTCCTGCAGTAGTGCCAAGTGTTACTCATTCTTCTCCTCCTGTGAAGAGCCTTTCTGCTATCTACACAAGGCACTGAAAGCTCCCTAAAAGGGTGTTGGAAGACCAACATTCACAGCACTGGCCACAGGACACCAAGAGCCATATGTCCTATCACATAACCAAAGATTGGGTTACATGATAGAGGTTATAAAATAAGTGATTGGGAGGCCCTATCAGTAGCCTGGGCAAGAGATGGTGATAGTTGAACCAGGATCCTGGGAAATGGACAGGGAAGCAAGCAGTGAGGAGTTTATGCTTTGAGCTTTTGAAGAGTTCAAGCTTTGGGCAGCAGATAGGAGTGGTACAGCTACATATATTAGTGCAGCAAACCTGGGTCCCCAGCCAGGCCCAGCACTCACAAACAGCCTCAGGCAACGTGGTAATTGTTCTGCGCTTCTGTTTCTTTGTCTATAAAGTGGGTAAATGTGACAATACTTAGTGTCCCTGGGCACAGGTTAATAGTGATTGGACCCCAGCATCTGGGTATAAAGAAGGCCTTGTTCCAAGCAGTGGAGCCTAGCCACCTGTCATCTGTACATTTTCGTAAGTTTAAATTTAGTGACTCGAATCATTTTTTATATGACACAGACAGACACTGACAGAAGGACTGGGCCAAAGTGAGGGACCCCAAGAAACAATAAAAAGCATGTTATCAGAGAAAGGAGAGCCCAGGGTGTGAGCATTCCCCTTCGGGAGCTATGCTGCCAGGCAAGCAAAGCACCCTACAGAAAGTCAGCCCCTCGGCATGCCACGGGCAGTTACGTGTCCAGCCTGTCCAGTGAGAAAAGACCTACGTCAGACTCCTCTGATCCACTGAAGTAAAGGAAGCTGCCTCTCTCTTGCTTTCTGTCTTCTCTCATCTGCTTTCCATCTTTGAAGATGTGTGATGGAAAGAGCAAGAGACTCTTCTTCAGAAGACCTTGCCCATTCAAGCCTGCTGTCACTTCATGAACTGTGGGACATTGTAAGTCCCTTCAAGTGTCTGGGCCTCAGAGGTCTACACTTTAGTCTGTGGCCTGGGAGAGTACTTAGCAGACACTGTGCCTAATCTGTGGATTTATCTTTCAGCTCTGTGCAGTGTGTCTAGAAGACTTCAAGCCTAGAGATGAGTTGGGGATTTGTCCATGTAAGCATGCCTTCCACAGAAAGTGAGTATTATAGTGGAATTATTTAAGGGGACCTGAGTTTGAGGCACATCCACCAACTTACAGGCTTGGTACAGTGCCAGACAAGCTTGATGGCTTCATGATTGGTCTCTAATGCAGAAAGCACCCTCCAAGGTGGGGCAGGTGTGTGTACGTGACATTGGGAGGGATCAGGGTGATGGAACGTGACCACCACAGCAGGACTTTAGGCAGAGAGCCAAGCAAGCCCATACCTTTGGAGCCCAGGCTATAAACAGCTGTTTACTGGAACTTTCCAATGAGAGCTTCCAGGTTTAAAAAATTATTTTAATCAAAACCATAGTTATCTTAAATCAAGATAAAAAAGTCTGATTATAAATGGTAATGTCGAGCTGGCTCCCCTTGCCTGCAGACATATTCATATGCCCCCTTCTCTTGCAGTTTTATGTGTTTTGCATTTCTTTAATGTTAGAAAATTTTATTCTCCTACTTCCCACCACCCTCCTCAGTGTACTTCCTTCTTTAAGAAGCCCTGGATGACTAAGGGTATAGCACTATGGCTTCTTACTGTCATCACCTTTTAGAAGCTTGGAGGTTCTGGTTCCTCTAGAGAGCAAAGTGTGTTTTCCTTTGTGGGCCAGGGTACCACAAGCATGAGACTGATGTCTTCCCTCCTGTGGTGTCTCATTCTGCAGGTGCCTTATTAAGTGGCTGGAGGTTCGGAAAGTGTGTCCACTGTGCAACATGCCAGTTCTGCAGCTGGCCCAGTTGCACAGTAAGCAGGACCGTGGACCCCCACAGGGGCCCCTGCCCGGGGCCGAGAACATTGTATAGCTCACCACAAGGACCAGACTGTTGCAGGATCCCACGTCTGCATGGAGGCAGGTGGAACACAAGTGGTCTCTGTGTTGGCTGCTCTACCTGGGGCACCAGCTGCCACTTCCTTTGCCTCATTAAGAACTCTTGGGCCAGCTAAGCTGAGAACCCAGACTTCTGGGTCTTATGACAACCAAAGCACGCTGACACTACCCCATGTCAAGAGAAGAGGAGTGAATGAGCCTGTGGGTTTGGTTCAAGAAACTTCATGAGAGTCTCTGCTGACTCCATTACACGCTGTCTCCTATGTCAAGGTGAATCTTTCTCAAGCAGAAGGGAAGAGAAACACAAGTGTTAGAGAAGGGAACTGAGGGCAGGTCTTTAAAGCCACCCCTCCCCACCCTGTGGACAGCTGAGCTTCTATGCAGACTGCATGCGTTGGCGGCGGCCGCCTCTCCTGGCAGCTCAAGCCACATCAAACCAGCGGTTACCTCAGCTGAAGCACGACCATTTGGCAGTGGTTGGTGAGGCAGTGCCAACAAGGCTTTTCACGTTCTGTCCCTTTGATAAGGCCATTGTGGTTATAAGCAGTGCCCCTCGCCATCACTTCTCCGTTTCACAACACTTGCTTATCAAATCATCTAACGCAGAAACATTAGATGTGCTTGGAAAGGCCTGGTTAGAAGCCATTTCCTCTTGTCCTCCCCACCCCCACTCCCCATCTGACCAGTGAGGCACAGCCAAGCTGCCTACCTGTCTGGAGTCCCTGCAGAGGGTGGGCCTCTGAGCCCATGCTGCCCCTGTGTGACCCAGGGGGCCTTGGGGTGCTGCCCACATCCCCACATACAGTGCAGTTCCAGTGTAGCTGCTGGCCTTGGCCCGCTGCTTCAGTAGGAAGCCACTGGCAGCCCATCAACAGCTGAGAAAAGCCAGTCCTTCTGGCCCCACTGAGACAAAGGAGGATGCTAGCTGACTCCTCACCTTGCTCCTCCTTCCTTCTCTGGTCTCTTTTTTGCCCCATCTGTTTCTACTTCGGAGAAAATGCCTCCTGTTGACTTTTCAACAATTTAAAGCATCCCAAATAAGATCCCTGTGTAATTCTTTAGTCAGGGATCCACTTGAAATTGTAAATAGTTTCAGGAAACTCCTGCAGGGCTGTTCACTTATTGGTGTGTGCCTCAGTATTTGGACTTGGAAGAACTAATGGAAAGTGTCTTTATAGGAGAGAAATGCATGCTACTCTTTGGCTCTTTCTGTCCAACTTTTCTAGAAATGACCTAGAGTCCATTAGGATTCATGAATATTGTATAGATTAGCTATGTGAAGCAGCATTGGGTCAGACAGAAAGTTCTTTTCTATAGCCCTGTTCACCATTTTCCATTATAGGATGGGTTCCTTGCCAATAGCTCTGCCTCTGCCCCAGCACACAGGTGTGAGTGGGGCAGTTTCTCATCGAAAATTCAGCCTGTGTTGTATGAGGGCGGGGGGGTACTTTGCTATGTATGCTGTTCATGGGATGTCTCCAGGAATTTTTTCTGGAACCCAGCCTCTGTCATCTTAAAATGTGAGAGGGAACCTGCCCTTGGCCCATGTGGCTGGGGGTCAGATGGTGAGGAAAATTCCCATTAGCCTAGAAAACTGCTGGGCAGAATCCAGTTTGGAAAATTACAAATTCAGTTGGTCAGAACTGGCTGTTTTCTGTGTGACCTGTTGGTGGTATGCCAACTACACTGCTTCTTAAACATGGCAAGGAAAGTGTGGAATATTTTTATATGAAAGCCTTAGCCTGTTTGGTACCCATGAAAAGAACTATTTGTGCAATCCTACTTTCACCCTCCGTTTCTTTGTTCTCTATTTGTAGCACAATTGAGTTGAATGCTGCAACGCACGCAGTTTACAATGAAATGTTTTCAGTGACCAGTGTCAGAAGTAGGCTTGCCTCTGGACTAGCCTCTTTAATGGCCAGCACCATTTTCCATGGAATGGCCTTGCAACAAATGTCATCTTGTCATTATCATTTTTTAAAATAGGAAATAGAATTTTTCCCAACAAAGAATGCTTGTGTTCTATCTTGCAAATTGCTTTGACTCAGTTTTTGTAGGATTATAGCCTTTCAGTTACAGCCTTCTTCTGTCCGTGTCAGCACCAAGGAGACAGCCTTATCAAGCTCCTGTATTTGTAGGGAGGTAAATTAATTCACTTAACTGTGTTACAGCTATAGGCAAGTTGGAATGGTTGGTACACACTGGACCAGAGGCACAAAGCCCGAATGGTTTGGCCTTTATAGGAAAGCTCAAGAGTGCTGTGCACTCTCCACTGAGCACCATAATGGGTTTGCTTTGCCCCATGAGGTGCCACTAACATGACCTCAACACTTGTGAATGTGAAGGACTTTTTTTAAATGCAGCTCTTGCACTAGGGTGGGGCCGGACACTGGAGTGGTGAGTGCCCATTCTGCTCACAGTCATCTCCCTTCTTGGCTTTGTGTCCTACTACAGCATGGCCAGTGTCACCTGGCAGTAGTTCCTGCAGCTCTTAGCAACACAACCTGAATGCATTTGCCCTATACATCTGGGTACTCCTCCAGAACTTCCCTGTGCTGCACTGCTATAAACGCATATGGCTGGGGTTTAATTTATGTCTTCCTTTCATTCTGATTAAAATCAGTTTTGTGTGACTGACAGGTTAAATTTCCATCTAAACTGTTTTTTTTAAACAATGAGTCAAGGTTCCCTTAATACTCTTGGCTCAGGCTCACACTGCCTTGTCCACATCTATCTCCCAAGAGTTGTCAGTGACCTTTTGTTAATCTGTAGACATGTGAGGACTCTGATCTGCTCTTGGGCCGCTGGCTAGTAACACGGTGTTTTTACTTTGTCTTAATGCATCTTAAGCAGCTCCAAGATTGGGTGTTATTTGTGTGCCATGGGTTAGTGGAGCAGAACGCCCCAAATGGATTCCACTGGTGGCTGAATCATTTATCTAGTCGTTGCCAGGGACACAACTGAATTCACCTGGCCTAAAAGTAGACAAAACCAGCCTGACTTGATTCTTGTCATCTACTTTTCTTTGCCACAGTGTGATTTGGTTAAGCCTGTCCCAGGAAGGACAAGACAGAAATGGCCAGATGGGAGCAGCTGGCCCATGTGCAAGTCTGGGCTGAGGGATGCAGGGAACCTCCCACCATTGTCAGTCTATTCACAAGTCTTAACCCAAACCTCTTGTATCCATCAGAGGAATGACCTCAGGCACTCTTTCCACAGTCCCACTTCAAAGCCTGTCATCCAGGGCCTGATCATGCTCTAAGCTACTCTAATGCGTAATTACTTTTCTGAGGCTTTCTGGGAATTATGAAGTGCACACTGGGAAACATCCCCAGGACGGGACAGAAAAAGTGCCAAGTGATTTGAATGGCCCCTTTGCCATTCCATAGTCATGTGCCTTTCTGCCAATTAGACACTCAGAGCCTGTTTCCTTACCTGCCATCCAGGGATTTTAACTATGGTGTCCTCTCCTGGCTCTGGAGGATTCGCAGTGTCCAGAGCCTGGCAGGAGACAGGCCTGGTGGTTGTGGGAGCTGCTACTAGGTAACGTGGTCACGCAGGTCATGTAGGACTCCTGTTATCCAAGGTTTGTGGCTTCCCGCATCCCTCCACACACACCAATCTTCTCTAGTCACTTCCATCTGCCTTTACCAATAGTGCTCCCTTAGTTGTTGCTCACGGTTGAACAAAGCCTTTTAAATATTTTTAATAATCACATGCTTCACAAATCAGTCTTCCTTGCATCCCTTGACCTCCAGCATGCCCAGCTTCTCACCCCTTGAACACCAACTTTTGTTTCTTGTGTATCCTTCCACAGGTCACGTATACATATACACATACACACAGGTGTGTATGTGTGTATGTATACAATTTTTCTTTTACTCATGTGATAGCAGAGAAGTATATTCAAGGACCATTCCCATTCATGTGCGAAGAGCAGTATCAGGAATCATATCTGTAAAAAGTGAGCCCAGAATTGGGGATTTTGCAGCCGTGTTAACTTTTGAGTAAGTCGTTTTTTGATTGCAGCACACTGGAATTCTGGTTTTCTATACAAATCAGGAACTGCAATCCCTCTTTAACCCTTACCACATATCCAAACATGGGAGCACAACCAGTTTCTAGACTCTTTCTGATCTGTGACAAAACACTCAAGTGCAGGCTCTTTAGCCAAGAACAGCAGTGCAGACCTCTCATCCAGGTCCAGCAGCCTTTGCAGCGAATGGCCTGGACAAGCTGCCCTATACCCCCATCCTGGCCAGTTCCAAGTAAAACCTGTCCAGTGGTGATGTCTGGTGACAACTCTTGCTTTTCTTAGGTGAGCTCCCAACGGAGGCAGTTTGAGAAGTAGCAGCAACTGACTGCCAAGACTTCTATCTTGTGGGGCGGATGTCTCAGATGTTGCTAAACAAGTAGGTGGCCAGTCTCAGAATTACCCACAGATATTCATGCATCTGGCTCCATTTTCCTCCCCTTTATGCACATGCAAAAAAGAAAAATGCTTCCCACAGAATGTTCCTGTAGCCCAATACTCTTTCCATTCAGAAATTACCCCACCAGTCTTCTTTTAAAAACATCTTAAGTTCATTTTTGCCCCTGCAGATAAAAGTTGAAAGCTGCTCTCTTCAGGCAGCCCTGGGGAAAGTAGCATGGACTCATGATTCTTGGTCCTTCCTACCTCCCGTGTCCTGCCACCCAGAGCAGCAACCCAGGGCTTCCCCAGGATTCAAAGTGAAACTTGGGCCCCTGACCTGAAACTTGAAAAGGAAGTGTTATATAAAACTCCATCCTTCTGTCACTTGATGAATCTCTGGTCCTGTGTGTCTTTCATGTTAGCTGTTAATGAATTTCAGTAGGAGATAGATGAACATGTCTAAATTCACAATAACTTCAGATGAGAGTTAACTGAAAAATGCTGAGCCATGGTTCTTTAGAAGGTAAAAATTAATGTGCTTCCATTTGAGAGTTATCAGGAGAAAAATAGAAGCGCTTATCACATCTTTCTTCCAGTTTTATAGCCTAAATTATTCCAAGATGCCAATAGTAGTACTCCATTTTTAGACCCAGCACTCTGCTTACCAATCCAGTGCTCACTTCTGTAGCTGTAAGGTCAAGGAGTACACCCTACCTGCTCCAGGGACGTGGGCCCCACCAGTGTCAAGGGACTTGTTTGTACTTTGAGGAAGCTCCTTTCAGCTCTGTGCCACAACCCTGGAGGATCTATGCCTTGGGCCAGCTGCACACAGTCCCTCTGTCTGCCCCTCCCCTCCCCGGCTCCACTAGAACAAGTAGGCAGGTGAGGCCAGTGTTAGGAAGTCTCTTCTGGTGACCCCAGTCTTCCAAGATAGTGTTCCCAATAACTGCTGTTTTGGGTCTCTTGACAGGAGGAAGGGTAGTGTAGTTTAGGTCTTGTAGTTTAGCCTATTGGGATTCATTCACTAGGTATTATATAACTCCCTCAAAAAAAGGTTTATGAAATGCTGAGCCTCGGATTTCATAGACGTGTTTGTACACTAAGAATTCTGCAGCAGAATATTTTTAAACATTCGCAGTTTTTTGTAAGCTATATTTTTGTACATTTAATTGCTATTTTAAAATTTTAATGCATTTTGCTAATTACTCTTGTTTAAAAAATAAAACATGCATGTAAATGACTTAAACAAATGTAAATAAAAAGCAAATTTTGAAAAATACCTCATGTTAAGCGCATACCTATTCATGGTCTCCCACTCCCCCCTTAAGCCCATGTAGGCAAAGTTGGACAATCTAAGTAGGGCAGTTCTGATTAAATTGAGCTGGTTGCCACCAGCAGGTGATTGTGATAAAGGAACTTCTGGCCTGTCCCTTCCTGTGGTGTGGGGTACAGACCAGAGGTGATGAGTAAAGCACTAGGCCACAGCAAGGGAGAAGGTAGAGACCAAGGCCCCATCTGCAACCCTGGCCTCAGCTCTACAGATGTGGCTGGACACGTAAGCAGTCGCCCAGATACAATATGAGTGCTCGGGGGGGTTCAAGTGGCAGAACTAGCATACACCCCACCTCTCTATCTGTCTGACCTAAAAATAACTATTCTGTTAGGAGAAAAAAAAACATCTTGTGTCATCCTACTGCAGCTGTCATTTGTCCTCTCCACCCCTCACTAGGATCTCTGCAGGTGAGCTTCTGCCCCGTAGCTTCAGGTGAACTACTCCCCTCAAGGCCATCCATGACCCTGCAGCCAAATATGGGCCGCCTCTTAATCCTCTTAACTCTAGGTGTCAGTCTCCCAAGCAAGATCCCCACCAGGCCCGCTCTCTGACCTATTTCCTTCTCTGCCTACATCTTGTTATTCTCACTCTACCTTGGTGGTCACCAAATTCCCACCTATAGTCTACTCATCTACATGTACATCATTCTCAGACCTGTTTCCTCCAACCCAAATGTCCAGCTGCCTATTTGGTATCAATCAGAATTCAAAACCATGCCTCCCCAACAAGCCTCAGTACCCTCACAGAACCTCCCTCCCCCATATCCATATCCAATCACCACATGCCAACTCTCTCTACCAGGCCTCCTGCTCCCATCCTGGTTTAGGCCACCTGCCTTTCTCAGCTGGATCATGACCAAAGCCACCCTTCCACTAACTCCAGTTGGGAAGTGTAGGGGGAATCCTCAGGCTACCACATGGGAGGGGGTCAGAATGAAAGGGATAACTGCTGAGATAAGATGGTAGTGGCTTCTTAAACCAGGGCAGTGGCAATGGTGATTGAAAACTGAATTTACATGCATCTCACAAGTTGGAGGCTGTGAAGAGGATGCCGGGGGAGGTTCAGGGAAGAGAACTTATGTGTAGGGATGGCCTTGAAGACAGACAAGTAAGGAGAGGGGAAGGCAGTCACAGCCTTGGGGTTGGAGCTCAGAAGCAAGCACTGGGCTAACATGCTACCTTGGAAATCTGAGTCAACATGAGTACTGATGACCACTTAGAGAAACTGTAACTGCATGGGGGCTGGCAATATTGAATTATCTTCAGAGAATAAGCCGGCAGAGACAGAAGGGCCCAGGAAAGCAGAAGGAAAAGCGAGAGAGGTCTGCTGTTAGAACTGAGGAAGATGAGCACATGAAGTATCTGTCAAATTTAGTAACAAGACTCACTGGTAACCTATGAAGAACCCTCCCATGGAGTTAATAGTGTAAATTGAGGTTCCAGAGGCAACTCCACAGCCAGCGGAAGTGGTGGGTCCATGAAGGTGAAAGGCAAGTGAATGGAAGGCAGAAGAGGGGGCTCTGCCTGTGTAACCTCACAGGTTTGCTCTTCTGTTGAACTGTGGGAATCACAAAGGCTGCATGAGATAACACACCTAAAGCACTGGCATGGCCTTGTCAGCACAAGCAGGACAGGGGCCTGGGGACTCCACAGGAAGTAGGCTCACTCCAGCTCCTTCCCTTCTCTACCTTCCTGGAGGCCAGAGGGGTTCTCTGCCCAAAGCAAGCAGAAAAGGGCCTGGGGCACTATGGTACCAGTGAGTGGGTGATGGCACTGTCTTTGGTGGCTGTAGGGGGAAAGTGAGGCCCCCAAGTGCACCTGAGTGGCCAAAATCAGAGAATAGGATTCCAGGTGGCTCAGGGTAAGGCCCTAAGAACCTGTGAGGGGTGGCAGCAGAGACTAACTCTCTGCCCAGGGGCCACAATTTCTGTCCCATAGTGTCCCTCCAGCTCTGTGTCCCGCGCCAGGACATCAGCACCCACACATGCCAAGAATAGTGCACAAAGGCGGCCACCCTAGGGAAAAGGCCATGCCCTCTCCTGAAGGCCACAGCCCTCTCACACGACCATCAGCATGAGCCTCTGCTGCCCCCACGCGGCCAACAAAGGAGGCAGGAGGGAACCCAGCGACCAGGTGGGCGCGCTGGGTGGAGCCCTTCATCCCCCTTCCGCAGCAACCCAGCCATGCCCCACTGCGTCCTCCCATCCCTCAGAACTTTCCCTCCCAGGGGCGTCCCAGGTCAGTTCCTGGCCTGAAAACCAAACAAGGAAGCCTCAGAGTCTTGGGGCTTACTTCTAGTTCAAGATGCTTTACACAGACCCTTCACTGCCTTCAACAGTGATGCAGGCACCAAATAATATACAAAATAAGACACAAACATTGCTCTAGCTTCAAGGGGAAGATTTTTTAAATTACTCTGCACAGCAGAAAGAAAAGGTTTAAAGTCAACCTCTACCAAGTCAATCTCTACTCCATCTCGAAACCTGTATCTCCGCGAGCATCCTTTTAAGCCAGCCAGCCAGGGAAATCAAGACTGTACCTGCGGGGTGGCAAGTACCAAGACCAGGAGAGAGAGAGAAAGGCAGGGAAAACCCCTCCCTGTTCCCCATGAGTTAATCACTGGACACCTCAGTTGCTCACTTTTTACTACCCTGAAAGTATAACCAGATTCTCCCCAGTTCTCTGAAAAAAATTTTTATATCAATTCTAACAGCCATTTTTATCTGGTTTTTAGTCTTTCAGATTACACTTTTTATACTGCCTTACTCACTTCCATCAGTATTAACCTGACTTAACCAGAATCAAGAGAATTAACCTGCCCAATTAAGTTTGTAGAACCTTGAAATAAAACATGTTTTCCAGTACATTCACACAAAGGCTAAATGCACACCAGAGTTAATGTACAAAAGATGATAACCAAGGCCATGTTGACAAAATTATGATTACATTATAATACAGTAGCTTGACTTACATTTAGTAAATAAGACACAAAAACCAGTCAGCTGAACACAGAACAGCTCTACCCAGAAGTGGCTCCAGTGAGTGATGCTGAATTTCAAAAATACATGGCAGGTTTAACAAAGCTATACTGAAGAGGAACTTAAATATATAAACCCTCACTGCCATGGACAAGGTCCACTTTTCACGTGTATGTATCTTTCCTTACCATTACTCATTTAAACTGAATAATTAACGGTTTATCTTCATGACTCAAAAAAACACACTTGTCTTTTCTTGCTTTGATTCGAGTAGTAGTACACAATCATAAAATTAAATGAGTCTCTTAAAAAACAAAAAGTTCACAGATCCCTTTGTGGAAGTTTCCAGGAACCCCTCCCCAGGCAACAATCATGGGATCTTCAACAGCTCAAGGAGTGCTCCAACTGCTCCAAAATAACCCTGGAAAAAAGTATACAAAAATTAAGAGCAATTTTCTTTACAATTATTATCATAAATATGACTACTACTGTTACAGCCAACGCTGTCCTTAATTCCTGACATCCACTTCCTGTGAACCAATTTTGTTGAGCCCAGTATTTTCTGTGTTTGGGAATCCACTGTTGGGAATCTGAATACTATTTTTGATTGGCGGTTGGTTCAATTTATGGATGCCAAACCCAAAGATACAAAGGGCCAACTATATATACTGGAAAAATCCACATATACTTGGACCTGCAGAATTCAAACCCAAGTTGCTCAAGAGTCAACTGTATTTCAAGACTCAGCCTAAAATAATCAAAGTTCTATAATGTGCACAAATCAACACTAGAGTCAGAGGCCTAAATGCAAATGGAAAACAGAGACAAACAGACCAGAACAGCTAACTAGAAAAAAACAAAAAATATATAAAAACTAAGTTTCATAAAGGGTCATATTATAACTGTGATATGAAAATATAAGTTAAAGAAAAGTTAACTTAAGAAATTAATCTGCATATTCTACCTAGGAATAGACTCAATGAGAGGTAGAAATTAAGCAGAAGGCAAAGTTATACTAAAATATAACATTAAACAGGATTTCTTTTTATTCTAATATAAGGCAAAATAAAGCAGGTCAAAGATCATAAACAGCAAGATATATATAAAAGATACAAGAAAACAATAACTCAGTACCAATTTACTAATATAACAACATTAGAAGTTTTTAAAAAATGAAAAACTTTAAGTGTTTAGATATGGGGAATTTGTGTGCTTTGGATTTTTACTATGAACTTAAGAAACTTAGAAGGAAAAACTTAGTTACTTTAAAGGAAAAAGCAATCTCTACAACATTTCAAATACTACTTTAATTTCTGTCAATTCATAAACAGTTAAAAAGCATTATCATACAATTCTGAAAAATGCTCTTGACAACAGTATCTAAAAATCCCGACAACACCTGAAATAATTCAACTGCCCCACAACCAACAGGAGAAACTGCTAAAGCTCACAATTAAATTAACCTAAAATCTACTTTGCATTAAATCAGATAAGAAATAGTCTTTGAACATTGTAATCAATGTTAAATCCCCGTCATACCATTACAAAAATATTAAGAACTACTAAAGCCCATTTCATCTCTACTTCAAACTCCAAAACAGTGTGAACTGTATGTAACCTTTATTAAGATTATCGCAGGAAATAAATCTGCTTACCTCGTGTTCCGAAAAAAGTGCTTTCAACTGTCCCTTGGACCAATAATCCAAAGCATATGCCAAAAGCCGCATGGCGATTGTATTAATTCTCAAGAAATTTCCAACAAATACCACCTGGTTAATGTTCTGAGCACATCAAAAAAAAAAAAAAAAAAGGCAATTAATTTCCATCTTAATTTCTGTTCTCATGTAAAAGCTACCTCAAACAGAGACCATGTGAATGGTTTTTAGCAGCAAGTTGACTTCTGATCAAGAAAAAGTATTCACATTTAATCCAATTGATCCAGGGCTATTTAAATTTGATCCCCAAACAACTCTGGACCCACTTCAAAGCATGTTAGAAAATGTCACAGGAGAAAACAGATTAGGAAAAACACGTGTATTAAATATGACAAACAATAACTACTGTTAAATAAAAAGTTTTATATAGATAAGTGTAAAAACAAAAAAGACCCAATTCAAAGAAGAAAAGTGACACAAATAGGTAAATTATATAAGAAATATCACAAGAAAAATTCAACCTCATCAGTGATCATAAAAAGTAAAACTGTAGACCCATTAAATGTTAGCAAAACTGAAATTCCACCCCTAGAATTAGTCAAGTTGTATAAAACGGATCCATTCATCTATTGATAAAGATGCTCTACACTGGTGCAGCCCTTGTGCAAAGAAAGCATCGTGGCAATACTGTATCAAGATTTATAAGCATGATATTCTTTAGATGAGAAATCTCACTTGTAAGTCTTATCAAGAATAAAGTTCAGGGTGGCTAGGCTTTGGCGCCCTCACTGCTGCAGCCTGGGTTCGATCCCCACTCAGGGAACCAACCAAAAAAATATTAAAAAATAAATAAAGCTCAACCAAGGAACCGCTTCATGCTTAAAAATGCTTTACTGCACAGCTGTCACTGGCAAGCAACCAAACGTCCAGCTCTCTATGAATAACTTATATAAAGGAAATCAAATATACAGCCATGAAATTTATAATATTTACCAAAAAATATAAAGTGGTCTATACACCAAATTAAAATCTAATACATAGGCAAAGGAAAGGGAACAAGGAGTAAAGAAAGTTTTTTAACATATTCAAGTCAATTTTTTAAGTCACTTGATGCTGATTTGATACATCTTTTTTAGTTAAAAGTGAGACAATTCTTCTGTACCTTTTATGGTTTGCTTTTTAAGCCACATGGCCTACTTTATCTGTTTAAAAAAATAATTTTAAACAAAAATGTATAAATAGGGACAAGCTATTAAAGCTACACCAACTGGATCCCCAAGGGAAGGCCATTCTTGGTTCTTTCATAGCCCTGTACAATGCTGCTTGACCTGAATGCTACAAGGCAGCACTGTAAAGAAGCTGAAAGCACAAAGACAACTCTGAGGCAGTGGAGGGGGAGCAGGGTGGTCACTCTTCGGCACATTAGTCTTCTCCCAGCTTCAGTGACTTCCTCTGGATTCCTTCCCAGGGATTCTAGAGCTCCACAATGAGCATGGATGGAATCTAGATTCAGCATCACTATCTATTATCACCTTCTAATAGTCCCCATCATCTGGAACACTGCCTACCTTCCACCTTCCTCTTCTACTTTCTCCTCCTCTACTTCTAGACAGTAGCAGTGTTTATTTTCAGTACAAAAAAAAGTAAGATTAATCTACATGTGAAGAGTTTTAACTATCCCAATGAAACAAGCCCCACCACATAAGACTATAGTTAGGCCCTGTTGGGACAAGACAGATGCTGTACACAAAGCATGGCCCACTTAGGAAGTTCTGTATTTTCCTCAGAGCAACTAAAGAAATCCATGTCCCCTTACTTCATTAAGGGCACACATTCTTGCTATTGAGCCAATGTTGTTGGTGATAGTGATCAAAGTTGCTCTGGCGAGGTCCTCTTTACTGACAGCCTCTCGCTTCTCCTTGCTCATCATGTTTCCAAAGCTGTGATGGAAAAAAAATATCCCTTTGATAAACCAAAGGCAACACAGCCCACCAGAACTTGTCTGTTACCTTACTAAGATAAAAGTAACTTTTAGAGCAATGTTGTTCAAATCTTAAAAATTTTCATTACAAAATAGAGCATCTGTTCAAAGAGAAATGTAGCTTCAAAGAGAACCTCAAGCACTCTGAATGAGCAAATGGCTTTTCTTGTGGTTTCCCTGAAATCTATCTAGCTTTGATACCAGATAGTCACACATTCAGTTAGGATCTGATCAGATACACTGCAAGGCACCATTTCTCCTTCTACAACCAGGGAAAGTTCCAGGAACACATCTCTAGTATAGTAATTCCTCCCCAACTGCCCAGCTGTTCCACTTGGCTGAATGGTCACATTCACATCTGGTAAAGTGCTTTATACTAGCAAAGCAAAGTACAAACATCCAAGTCCCAGAGTAAACTACTTAAAGAGTTTCAGATTTCCCTGTAAAATCAAATACTTCGAAATACCTGACCTGCAGAATTGCTACATTAATAACTGTAACCAGAAAAACCCAACCAATCAGAAAAGTGATTACCAATGAGCAAATGCCACAAACATAGAAAATGAAACCTACAGCATTTACAAAGTGCCTAAAATTAGTAAACAAGCATGTATATAGGCCTGCCTTTTCTGTTATTAAAAACTATGTGCCCCAAAACCCACAAAAAATGTATTTCCACACAATCCAAAAATGAAATTAAGAAAATAATTCCACTTACAGTAACATCAAAGAGAATAAAATGCTTAAGGATATACTTAACAAAAGTGTAACAAACATACATAAATTAATGGAAAGACCTCCATCTTCTTGGATCAGAAGACGAGATAATGTTAAGATGGCAATATCCACCATAATAATCTAAAGATACAACATAATCCATATCAAAATCTCAGTTGCCCTTTTCTGCATGTATTGATAACCTGATCCTAAAATTTATCAAGTCAAGGAACCCAAACTAGCCAAAACAACCTTGCAAAAGACCAAGTCAGAGGACTCACACTTGCCAACTTTAAAACTTAGTACAGAGCAGCACTACACAAGGCAGCGTGGTACTGGCACAATGATAAACATCAAATGGAACAGAATTGATAGTTCTCAAATAAACCATACATTATGGTCAACTGATTTTCAACAAAGGGGCCAAGAGAATTCAATGGGGAAAGAATAAGTCTATTCAACAAACAGCACTGGGACAACTGTATATTCATATGCAAAAGAATGAATTTGGGCCATACACAAAAATAATTCAATATGGATCACAGACTGAAATATAAGAGCTAAAACTATAAAACTCTTAGAAGAAAATACAAAAGTAATCTTCATGAACTTAGGTTAGGCAATAATTTCTCATGTAACATCAAAAGCACAAATGATGAAAGTGAAGATAGACAAGATAGACTTCATCTTATCTATTTAAATTTAAAACTTCTATGCTGCAAGGAAGTAAAAAGACAACCAATAGAATGGGAGAAAATATTTGCAAATTATGTATTTGATAAGGGACTTGTTTCTAGAACATGTAAGAATTCTTACAACTCATTAAGACAAATAATTCAACTAAAAAATGAGCAAACGCCTTGAACAGACATTTCTCCAAAGATGACAAATAGTCCATAAGCACATGAAAAGATGTTCAACATCCTTAGCCATCAAGGAAATGCAAATCAAAACCACAATGAGATATCACTTTATACCTATTAAGGCAGTTAAAACCAGAAAGACAGTGTAAGTGTTAACAAGGATGTGGAGAAATTTAAACCCTTATATACTGCAAGTGGGAATTTAAGATGGAGTCACTGTAAAATACAGTCTGGCAGTTCCTCAAAAGATGGAAGTTACTATATGATCCAGCAATTCTAGTCCTAGGTATATATATCCAGAATTAAAAAACAGTATCTCCACACAAAGACCCGTACATGAATATTCTGATATATCAGCATTATTCATAACCAAAAAGTTGAAACAAAATTGTTTATCAACTGAGAAATAGATAAATGTTACATATCCATACAATGGAGTATTAATCAGCAATAAAAAGGAACAAAGTACTTATTCATGCTACAACACAGATGAACCGTGAAAACACTATGCTACATAAAAGTCAGTTCAAAAAATCACCTATTATATATATGACACCATATATATGAAGTGTCAAAAGTAAGTAAATCCACAGAAACAGAGAAAAGATTAATGTTTACCAAGGACTGTGGGTGGAGGAACGGAGAGTGACAACTAATGGATAAAAGATTTCTGAGATGATAAAAATATTCTGAAAGTGGATTATGGTGATGGCTGCACAATTCTATAAATACACTGGAAACCACTAAATTGAACACCTTAAACTGGTGACTTCATGGTATGTAAACCTGCTTAAAAGGAAAAGATACTCAATATTTAATATTTTATTCTGGAATTTTTAGAACACATGCCCCCTTACCTTGAAGCCACAGCCCAGCCTGGCAGTCCAAACCGCTCATAGTCCCCTCCATAAATGTCTCGCACTAGTTTATCTACTTTGGTGCTATCTCCACGAGATGCCATTTCAAGAGCTTCTTCAAAAGTAGTACAGCCAGTAAGCAGACAGCAGAGACCAAAAAAAGTTCCTCCTCCAAGACTGTGATTTAAAAAACAATGTATTATAATGTTTCTGAAAGAATAGGAAGATAATATTTATGACCCCAAACCCATATTCATGTATCAATCCACTCTTGCCCAACCCAATCATGCAGATGCCACCAGTAAGAAACAAGTCTGGGGAGTTCCCTGGTGGTGTAGTGGCTTAAGGCTTTGGTGCTGACGCTGTCAGCACTGTGGCCTGGGTTCGATTCCCAGCCAGGTAACTACCCACCAGAATAAAAAAAAAAAAAAAAAGAAAAGAAACAAGTCTGTGAAAAGATTAAAAAAAAACAGGTGCCTAATAGACACCTTGAAGATACATTTACATGTGCTAACAAGGAAAGTGGCAGAGCACAGGGCCCACCTCCGCACCCATGTTCCAGTTCAGTCTAGACATCTGCTGCGTACAAGAAGCCTCAGGTACAGATCAGCCCACCACACCCATGACCTGCTGGCGCGTCCTCCTCTTTCTCTCTCCAAGTGCATGCCCCGAGCCATCCCCATCTCCATCGAAGCACCTTGTCCCCCTGGCTCATCAAGCCCCCACCCCACCAGAACTCTTCCATAAATTTGTTTCTCCCCCCAAAAATTACTCTTTGCATTCATTAATTCACACCTGTTTAAAAAAAAAAAAAAAAAAAAGAGGGGTTCCCTGGTGGTGTAGTGGCTAGGCTTCACGGCCTGGTTCAATTCCCAGCCAGGGAACTACCCAAACAAAACAAACAAAAACAAAAACAAAAAAAACCTGTTTACCCCAATCCCTAGCTCCTTGTTTTTCTTCAATTGATTTCTGATCCTTAATCCAAAAGTATTTATTCCCATCTGCCACCTAATCCTCCCTTTACAGACTCCGCTCCCCAATCATTTTTCTATTGTTCAGTACCTCGACTTCCAGATTTCACACCATCCCCGGGGGAGGGAGGAAGGGAGCGTGTGAGAGAGTGAAAGTGAGACAGAGTGAGTGGGTGTGGGTGTGTGGGTCTGTGTATGTGTCCCCACACACATAAAATCTAAACCAGTGACAAAGATAGGCTCTTGCCTTACCCACTTCTCATGGATGCCACCTAACTTTGGTTACTCACGGTATATGCACACCATACACTATCTGAGGGCAGACTATTAACTCCATGAGTCTGCTGATGAGTTTATGAAATTATGGTAATGAAATCTTGAGCAACAGAGATTAAAGAAGAGGTCATGAAATTAGAACTTTATATCATAACTCCAAAAAAAATTGTGTCTTCGCATAATTTTAACAGATTCTTGTAGGCATACTTACATGCAATACCTGAAAACTCAGTGTTAACCCATTATAATATCAAGAATAAACAATGACCTTTATATAAAAGACCTACCTGGTACCAGTGACCCGCTTGTAATTATCTTTGGAATATACTGCTAAGATGCTAACCCCAGAGCCAATGTTCACCAGAAGCAGAGGGTATGGATTTTTCAAATCAAATGGTAACTTCTGACATTTTTCAGAATCAGCAGGGTTTTCAAAGTAATAGCACTGCGATCGTCCATTGAATCCAACTGAGTCAATATATAAAATTCCTTTTACTAAGCAATCTAGTTCATCAAGTTTGCAAAGCTGAAGATCACCTATCTGTAATGAAATAAAAATGGTTTCAGACTTTTTAACACATCCAACAAATAATAACTTCATTTAATAAGACACCCATCCACATTAAACAAACCATAAAAGTGCTCGTGGATGTGTATTACTTGTGCATACTTTATACAACAGATCTGCAAACAACAAACAATATGGGTGCTGACCAGACAAGAGTCCTGCTCCCACAGACCCAAATACACTCTGCCTACAAACCACTGCAGCAGCTGGAGAAATGTGCCAAAACCCAAGCAGAAAACAAGATGTTTGCTCGCAAACATGAAGCAAGAACATAGCCAAGGTGATCAGAAAGCAGTCTCCAAATAATCCAAATGATGCAAGCATCTGGTGACACTGGCAGGAGCCACAAAGACTGACGTTTCCCTTCCAAAAGACCACCTTCAAGGTTATGAAACAATATCAAAGTAAGCCACATTTTATTATTAAAATCCTGAAGCCAAAAGACCGAAATCGGCCAATGAGAAAGTAAGATTTTTCACTATCTGAACAAGTTACTACCTCTGAAGGACAAGGAAATAATAACAGCACAATCAGAATTTAGAACATTGCTATAAGCTTAATTCCATTTAAATAACTGATAAAGGAATGACTAAGTTATTAGTCATATTATAGAACACTACAGAAATTAAGAATGAAGAGCATCTTCATTCAATTAAGAATTAAAGTGGGAAGAACTCCAAGACACATTAGTCAAAGAAAGCAAGCTGAGAAACATTTTATAAAATATGATCCAATTTGCCTACTTTTAAAACCATGTTTAATATGCACATGTATGTGTCATACAGTCATACATGTAAAGATAGGCAAACTTTTAACAGTAGTGACACTGGAGAGATTATTATTAAAAAACTTACACATTTTATTTTTACTCTATGAACTTCTAAACCCATTTGAATGTTTACAAGCATATACACTCAACATATGTGACAAAAGTAAAAATGCCACAACCCACTAAAGCACCTATTTCATTTACAAACAAGATCAGCCCTGCAAGTTCTCCCCCTTTAAGTCAACTGCCATTTGATTATATTTACATGCAATTTATTCTGATCCACAGTAGAGATGGAAGTTAATAGGTAACTTCATCTTGATCTTCAATTCATCCTTAATCAAGAACACAGTAGACTCTCAGTTGACCAGCACCCATGGGGGATGGTAGGTGCTAGATAAATATAAGTAGAACTGTCCATTAACCAGAACTCAAGCAACCGGCAAAATCTCAAGCAACCAGCAAAAAATTCTGTCAGTTGCTTGAGTTCCAGTTAACAGAGAGTCTACTGTATTACATTACTCCTCTAACCAAACCCAAGCCCTTGAATTGTTCATCACTGGACTTATTTCATCCACTCAAGACCTCCCTGCCAAGACAAATTTAAATACTGACTTCCTGACACTTGAAACTGAAGTGCACCAGCATTTTCATTTCTAAGCCAAATCATTTTACACTGGTGGCCCGTTGGAATCCAAGTAGTTTTCTGCCATTGTATGCCAAACCAGTATCTAGTATCTCCTTTTGACCTTCCCCTAGTTCTTATTATCCTGAAGTGCTCTGCTGTGCTATTATTCCTAATGAATCCAAGCCTAATTGATAACAGACGACTAAAGGCACAAGTCATTTCACTAACTCAAGTTACTCAAAGTAGGTGTTGCACCAACATGCAAACTCAATTATGTGAGAAAATCCGATTCACATTAAAAAAGAAAACAGGGTAAATTCAGTATTTTTAGAACTATTTCACTGTGGTTTAATAAATATTAGTCACTCCTAATGCATAAACAGGATTTAACAGGCATTTCACTCTCATAATTTTCAAGTATATTGCTGGAGCATACAAAAGAGAAACCCCAACAGCCTAAGAAGCAATTCCTAATGTCTAAAATCTACTTTTCACCCTCTCTTTGGATTTACAGATTTACCATACAACAATGAACCACTGGTAATAGCCTGAATGGCTTTCAATGTTCCAAAGGGAATCTGTGCAGTGCCCTGGATAGAGAAGTTTTCGCCTGTATCTATCAGTTAGGGTCCAGAGTCTACTTTGAGCCTTCCACAAAGAAAGGGAACCATCTCTCCTCCTGCTACCTTTCTATTTACTCACAGGTAGAAAAGAAACCACTGAATACCAACAACCAAGAGAAATTCACTTGATCTTAGCCAAAACGCCAAGAAGTGGTAAGAGAAATTCAAACAAAGACTATAGAGATAACCCCCATTTAACATGGCACTTCTATAACAGGTTCGAGAATTGGGGAAGATCCTCATACAACATGGCATCCCAGAACATTGTTTCACTCTAACAACATTTGAGAATTAAGAGAAATCCCCGAACAAGATGGTGTGAAGAGCTTTTATGAGCAAAAATACCTCATTCGAAATTCAGGAAATTCCCGAACAACACAGAACATAATAAGACCTTTAAAGAGCAAAAGATACCTCATTTGAAATCAGGGAAAATTTGGTGGAACTGACATCTAGAATATGACAAGATAATTCAGGGGATGACAGCACAGGTGAAAACAAAGAAGTTAAACATTTGACTCTAAAAAGAGAAAAGAAAGGCCTGGACTTAGCTGAACAGTTGGAGCTACGTTTCCTAAATGAAGATTCTTCCACTGAAAGAAGCACCAAGTTTAAGAGAGAATTTCACAAGTGCTTAGCACCATATAATGAAATTTATATAGATCTCTCAGCTAAAAGCAAGCAATCTAAAATAACAGATTTTTTTGCAAACAGTACAGAACAGAAATCAAGATTATGCTGAAGAAAATTGAGAGGATGAAAATATCTTGTAAAAAGATATTTTAATGGTGCTTAGTAGTGAGGACAAAGAAAACATTATTTAATACAAATTAATGTCATACTTTTGGTGAAAACTGCTTTAATAAGGATACTTCTCGTAATTATAAAAATATAATAGTATGTTTTTTTAATTTGTGGAACCTAAACCCCTTTTTTATACTAGTTCTTTGTTTCATGTAACACAGATTCGCCTAACACAGCATTTTAGGAACCCAACAACTATGTTATACAGGTACCTGAAAAACCTTGTTTAATTCATTTTGGAAATTCAATTGTAAATTGATTATGGCCAGTTATGGGAGAAAGTCAGGAGATACACAACAAAGAAAGTACAAGGTCATAAATCATAGTGATATATGGGAAGAAAGAAATTTAGAACACAGACAAAGGCAGAATAATATCCAGACTAATATTCTCACTGGTGGCATTAAAAAAACATGGTCACTGAGAATATTTTAAATCTCTATCATACTCTGAAGGTCAGAGTCTTGGCCAATTCACTTGTCAACTATCCCACCTATCTCCACACATCCACCTTCAAAGGACCTAACCTCAAGGTTTTGAACACAAGTGTTCACTGAATGAGAACAAAACGAAGTGCCCAATGGCACTCCTGCTAGTGTCAAACATGATCCAGAGATGCCTGTAACAAGTGTGCAGCACAGAACACAAGAGAAGGCATTTGGGGAGGAGACTCTGTCAACCATCTCTGACTAGTTCTATGGCCTGAAAACCACTGCTTTTGACCAGAGTTCCCTGATTTTTAAACAGTAAACTTAACAAGTAGCAAGTGAAAGGGACAAAAGAAACTACACGAAATATAAGGCGATGGAAAGAGAAGTCACATTAGGTGGTGAACTTGTTATAAAACAAGTTGACAATGCACTGTAGAATTGTATGCCTGAAACCTATGTAATTCTTGCTAACAGATGTCACCCCAAAAAGTCTAACAATAAAAATAAATTTAAAAAAAAGAAAAGAAAAAAAAGAAACTATATGGTAGAGAACATTAGAAACAATTTTGGGACATGAAATGACAGTAATTTTTAAAAATTATTTTTCAATATCATTGTTCAAGATTAAATGATGGTATTTCTTAAAAGTAGTTCCCTACTCTACTTATCACAGCTTCACTATTTTTTCATACTAAAGAACAACAAAATGCTAGGTTTTTAGTGGTTATGAATCTCATCAATTCATATGAACTGGGCAAAAAGTAAACTATACAATGATCTCTAGATAGCTAACTACTGACTATCGCTAATTTACATTTAATCTTAATTTGACACAAGAAACTTCAAGTTCCATTAGAGATGGAAATGATTCCACCACTTGTTATTGGTATTATTTTTAACAATCAGATTACCATAAATTGTATATAAGCTAAAAAATGCATACTGTGAGAAAATCCTGCTCAAATTTGTACGCTCCACCTCCAGTGGCACAAAAGACAGTGTGGAGACTCGAGAAGTTTTTATCTCTGCCCATTTGAATAAAAGCAGGCATGTCATGAGTGGGAAAGCGTATAAAGTGCAGATTGCCTTTGCGTCCACACAGAGTCAGTTCCTTCAGCTCCAGGTGCACGTCCCGAATACCCGTGGACCCGTAAGCCACATTGGAGGTCAGGTACTTCCGAATGCTTTTAAGACTTTCCACTTCTTCCTCTTCTTCTTCAGCAGTAATATCTTTGGGTTCAAAATAAACCAGCTTGACCAGGGTTCCGCCAATATCCAAGCCAAACCATGGGAAAACTAAATGAAGAAAAAAAAGTCAGAACAACTTTTTCATGAAAACTAAATTTATACTAATATTTACTAATTAGCAACTTACTTTACATATTGAGGTTTCCAAGGACTATAAAAACTAAGCTTGTCCAACCCGCAGCCTAGGACAGCTTTGAATGTGGCCCAACACAAATTTATAAACCTTCTGAAAACAATGAGATTTTTTGGCAACCATTTTTTAGCTCATCAGCTATCATTAGTGTTAGTGTATGTGTATTTTATGTGTGGCCCAATATAATTCTTTCCATGTGGCCCAGAGAAGCCAAAAGATTAGGAAGAAATATGATTCTGTCTGATTTGGAAGCACATCTTCTAAAAAACATTACAAAGATCAGAAAGAAAAATATCAGAATAATGAGCCAATCCAACCCTCTTATACAGACAAGCCCAAAAGTGCACTATGAAATACTAAAAAAATGATTACCGAAAACCTCAACTCTGAAAAAAAACAAAAAGATTGAGAATGAAAACCTTCATCCTTCCCTTTGGCTTACAGAAATGTTGAGATTTTTCAGAGTTCTGGTTTAGTACTCAAACTAGGAGTAAAGGAAATTCCCAACCCTACACAATAAGCTTCAGTACTGAATTTCTCTCAAACCCTGATGTCAAAAAAAGAAGGGGGCTTCGATGGAACAGGTGTTTCAAAGTTATTATCTGTTACCAAAAAAATCCTTCCCAAAGATTGGATCAAGATAAACTGCATAGATTACACATGCCTTCCCCTCCCACCTTAAATCCTAGAAATGACTAAAGAGATAGACTGATGTATTGTTTTCTAAAATAATTCTGGGAAATAAGAAGTGATACTATCAGCAGAAGTATGCTGATAAAGGCAGTAACTGTTCATAAACCTCAAAAGTGGAATGCTATAAGAACTGACAGCAGCTACAAAGGTGGTGGGAGCATAGGGGTATATCATCGAAGTCATAATCAGATAGCTGCCATCAGGAAACAGGAGCTCTAGTGCAGTCATGAATGACCTGTTGGGGAAATGCACGTCACAAATGGACAGGCAAGCCTATTCCCTTTACTGAGAACCACTCCCAACTCTACCCCAGACCCACAGAGTTAAAGTCTTCACTGAGCACAAACACTTGCACCCAAGATTCCAGAAGACACCCAGGTTGCTATTAACCAGAAGAAACAGGTGTCCATTTCTGACCATATATCCCACCTCTTCTCTACAATCCATCCTATCAGACTGATAAACAGACACTGTATCCACCAACAGGAAAACAGCAATCCTCAAACCAGAGATGACCACTTTACAAACTAGAATCACCAAAAGGGAAATCAACATCACAAACAGAAGAAGCTAAACATCTGAAAAAAGACAGGAAGAAACAGGAGACTTAACAATCATAAATACCCTCAGAGGTAAAATAAGATTTCATCCATGAAAAATGAATAAGCTATCATTTAAAAAAATGAGAAATTACAAAATTAAAAAATTGCCAGCTGTGGTTGTGGGCTACAAGAATCTACACATGTGATGAAAGTATACAGAACTAAATCACACATGAAAGAATTTATATAAAACTGGTGAGATCTAAATAAGGTCTGTGAATTTCCTAGTTGGGAGGGAAGATTTCAAAACCCAAAAAAGGGAACAGACTACTATACACGTCATAGATAAATCTCAACAGAGGAATCCATTTATATGAAACTGTAGAAAATGCAAACTAATCATTTCTGCATCTAATAAAAAGCAGACCGCAGGCCGAGGAAGAGAGGGAAGGACTACACAGAGGCTGGAAAAAACTTTCCATGATAACCCAAATCTTGATGGTTGAGGCAGAAGAGAAACTTCACAGGTGTGTGGGGGTGTGTGTGTGTATAGGTATGTATGTAACTGTCAAAATGCATGGAATTGTATACTTTAAGTGGATATAGTTCACTGTATGTAAATTATACCTCAACGGACACTTTTACAAAAGAAAAAAAAGGATAAAAACTGATTTCCAAAATAAAAATAAATACATTTAACAACAAAATAGGCACAAAGAAAAGCAAAAAAAACTAAGAAATTCTCCCCAATGCCTCTTGAGTATGAAGGAAAAGTAGACATATAGAATATAGAACTAGAGTCCCAACATGCATCTCATACATGTTCTAGAAATTTTCTGGAGCAGATAGTGGAGGGAGGACGTAAACATCAGATTGAAAGATCCACTAAATGTTAAACAGAATCAATTAGTGGAGAAAGGGGAGACTTAGACACAGTGCATTTAAATTTCAGGAAATTCTAAAATCTTCCAAAGAAAAAAAATGAATTCCTACAAAGATAAAAAAATCACATACAGGTAAAATTAGACTTCGTCAGGAACACAGGTGTTAGAAGACAATGGAACAATAACCTCAAAACTATAAAGAAAAAGATACTGAAATTCACATACAGACAAATTAGCTTTTGAGAGGCAACACAAAAGTAGTTTTCACAATACCTAACACCTCCTTTGATATAATTAGTAGATGCACTCCAATATAATTTAAAAAGTATCCAAGAAGACATGGATACTTTTATAAAGAAAGATTGATAAGCAAAAGAAGCAATACATGCTGACTTTTAGAAAAATAAGTAATCTGGAACTAAAATACACAATTTCAACATAGGAAGTTGAAGAGGGAAGAGAAAGGAGATGATGATGAAACTAAGCAACAGTTCTGTCTTGGAGAAAGGAAGATACAGATCCTTGTTAATGCTAAACAAGAACAGAGAAGTGATGGTTTAAATGTGTTAAAAATTTATAGGTTAACTCTAGAAGAGATATGAACATAAGACCCTCAATAAGTAGGGGGAAAAAAGCAGTTCAAAAACAATGAAAAAAATATGGCAAATACAAAATTTAAAATGACAGGAATGAATACAAATATAGCAGTAATCACAAACAGGTCAAATTTCTTTCCAGGTTGAAGAATAAATTCAACTATATGCCTACATTAAAAATATACATCTAAAATATATTATACGAGTAGTTAAATAATAAATAAATGAATGTAAATAAATGGTAAAATACCCACAACAGAATCGCACTGTAAGAGTTGAATGCTTTAAAGAGAAAAATAGCTTTCAGTTCACAGTACTCATATAAAAATCTTAAGCACCTCACTGGACAATGACAGAGCAGTTGATTTACATTTAGGAACCATGGTTCTGTAAAAGGAAAACCCATGTTTCAAGACCAGCATTGCATGTAACAGGGATTATGCTCACAAGATGAGAGGTACCCCTCCAAAGAGAGATCTGCCAAGGAAATAAGATTCACAACTCTCATCCCTACACTCATTTCCAATTATACGAGGGCTATCCAGAAAGTATCCAGCCGTGTAATACGAAAAATAGACATTTATGGCTGGACTTTTTCCATACAGCCCTCATTTATACCCCACTGAATCAGTGGGATATAAATCACAGAAATCAAAAGTACCGAAAAATTTTTTGAAGTAGTCAACGATCTACCACCCAAACAGTAACAAAAAAGCACCAGGACCTAATAGTTTCCAGGGAAACCTTTAAGAGCTTCTAGGGTAAAGAAAAATCTAGAAAGATTCTCAAATCTTTCTAATCTCATATCAAAACTAGAAAAGAATCACAATACAAATGTAAAAACATGAAATTATTCAACAATATAGAGTTGTGCAGCGGAGTAATACACTATGGCCAACAGCTACTTCTCAGGAATGTAAGGATGATATTCACATTAAGAATTACAATTAATAAGGCTTGCTTACATTAGTAAAATGAAGGAGAAAAACCACGATTATCTCAATAGATTCCAAAAAATAAAAATTAAGAAACTTCAATTAAACAAAAAATATTTTAAAAATTTTAAGTATTTAGATACAAAAAACATACAAATACCAATAGCTTTTCCCTCTAATAAGCAAAAAGACATTAAAAAATGTCATGCACAACAAAAGCCAAAAACTATCTAGAAATAAATTTAATACTAAATATGTGTATCTATTAAAATGTGTTGAATGACAGAGTAGGGAAAAGATGTACGCTGTTCAAAAAAGAGAATTATTATTAAAATGTCAATCCTCCCCAAATTAACCTAACAATGGCAATACAATTCTAAAGACAACACTGGGGTTGACTCCCCAAGCAGCCATTCCGCCTCAATCACAAGGAGTGTACTAATTTCCTTATACCAGGAGAAATTCCATTCCATGACAGGCCTAACCCAGCCCCAGAATGATCATGTAAAGTTTGTCCCTGGCACCTAAACGAAAAAAAAAAGTTTCTTCACCTTTAAGAAAGCAACAGTGCTACATATAATTGAAGCAAGGAGATTTAATTCCTATTTTCCTACGAGCAGTCCCATTCTTTGACCATCAACTTTAGGATGATGCCAACCTTGTGGATAGTAAAGAGACATAGCACTCCACCAAGAAACGTAGCACATCAACAGGACTGGCATCTGAAGATGTGAACATATCTAAAACCAATGGAAGATTCTGTAAGGCTTAAAGCAAATTAAGCCTTATTACTGTTTTCTTAGATTAAAAAACTGAAATATTAGTACATGGCGATTATGTTTTAAATGATCTATTAAAAGCCAAACACTAGGACCTTACTACATAACTCATTTAATGTTTACAATGACCATCAAGGTAAGTACTATAATCACCCCACTTTATAGATTAAGAAACTGAAGTATACAAAAGAGCCCAAGGTCACACACAGTCAAGGAAAGGAAGAGGTGGGACTCAACCAAGATTTCCTAAGTCCTTTAACAATTATCTCATAACAAGTAACTATACAAACCTAAGAGCACAGAATACATATTGAGTTAATAAGAAAATAAAATTAAAAAGCAGTTTAATGAAATTCACATACTTCAAATGAATAAATTAACAATATGTAAGGAAAAGTAGCTCAGTTCATATCTTTGTTATACCTTTAATGGTTTCTGGATTTTTCTCTGTACCATGATCGAACTGTATACATACATATCGAATAACTAAGAGGCACTAAAGGCATAGGAGGTCCAGTCCATTAGACATGCTCTGTGGTAATGGCTGAGGGAATCCTCAGGCCATACAACTGTTATTTATAAACATTCAGCCTCTCCAAAGGGACTTAAATTCCTATCATCAACTGCGAGACTGCCACATATACTGTATATAAAGACTACCTATTCAAAATATGTGTCAAAGAAAAAGGAATTCTTGCTGCACCATCACACTCCTCTTATCTCACCAATAGAACACCCAATTACCACTTCTAATTAGTGAGTCCTTCTTTTAATTTTCACAAATATTTTGGTCTATTTGCAGTTCTTAGCATATTTCCTGATATTAAGACCTCCACTCAGTCTAGACAATTTATACTTGATTTAGGCACATTTCTAGAAAGAATTTAAACCCTTCCTCATAACAGGTCCCAACAACTGAAATGCTTTCCAATGTTAAATACATGTTCATGAAAATGTGCTCAATATTCCAACATTATGAAGTGCATCTTTACCAGACCACATGTGGTTAGGATATTGCAAATCTTAATTTCAAACTGGTCCAGGCAGCAATCCTTGTTCTCAAATTAAAAAATACACCTTAGTAACAATTATTCTTAATAACAAAAGACTTTTAATTTAGGGACAAGATACTTGTACTGTTATATTATAAAATCAGTAGGCTCAATAATAAACTTTACATTTGGAAAATATAAACTCACAAACCTAACAGACTACTTAAAAAACTGCAAAATGGCTTTCACTTTTAGACAGCAAAATTTAACCCATTATTTTTAAAGATTTTCACGTCCTAGTCATTCTCACTGACAAACTGAGACAGAAAAATGCCTGAAGATAAAGATACCAAGTTATGAACCTGAAAATTGCTCATTACATTATAAACTTAAGCCCAAAGAACTTCACTGATCTTTTAAATGACCAGTTAATATAGCCACTCTTTCCACTGCCTGATATGGTCCTCTCCAACAGCCTGTACAGTCTATTATCTTGTTCCTTCTCTCTCCTTTTAACATATGTTTAAGCAAGTATTTTTAATAGCATACAGGGATGCCAACACTCAACAATATTATCTAAATGCATGATTCATACATAAGGTCCCTAAAATAACATACTGTATCATTTTATACAGCTGCATAATTAGACTATTTTTAGGCCCTACTTAATGTTTTATATTTGTTATACATGCAAAAGAGGGGCCATGCTTATCGTGATTTTACTTAAAGTTGATAAAATAGGCCAAAAAGCATCCTCTTCCATTTTTCTCTTAAAAAGGGGCTACAAAGCAACAGAAATCTTTTTTCCTAAGATCCCAGTGGGCAACCCTTCCTAATTCCCTAACTGAAGATGTAATACTGCATCTGATAAAGGGCAGTCTCCCAGAGCCCCATTACCAGTTCCATTCTTCCAACTCTGATACTCCCTCAAAAGTCAAGCAAAAACAATCCATTTTCTAGTCTACTACCGTCAAGCTATAAACAAAAGCTTTATTTTCTAAACTAACAGAAGCTAAGGATATTCCATGATTGGAATTAGCCCAAAATCAAGCTAAGTCCCAAAGATCTCCCTGGCAGCTATGACATGTTTGGGAGTCACCTTGAAAGATCCAGCTCATCCCCAGGCTGCCATGGAGCATTCTGATCCATTTCTACACCTCCTGTACATGCAGTACACATGTGGGGCCCTTTATTAAAAACCCATGGTCTCCTGTTACATGTGTGTATACATTTGCCAAAACTGTACATTCTACTGTATGTAATTATGTCTCAGTAAAATTTTTAAAATTAAAAGATGCATGTTCTTAGACCCTTTGTAGATCTGAGGGGTATTTTTAATCTGAATGATTCCATGTGAGACCACTGGTCTGGACTACATCACGTATACAGTAATTTGTCCCATTCCAAAATGAGGATGTCAAGAACATTGGGTCTGAAGTTAGACCCTAGTAGAATCAAAACACAGCTCCATTACTAACTCACTATATGAGCACAGACAAATGGATAATTATATGACTGTTTCCTTATGTGGAAACCGGGAATACAAAAAATAGCTACCTCATAGGATAATTGTGAGATATTTAAAAATATTTTGCATAGTGTCTAACACAAACAAGTAAGCACTATACTAGCATCATTAGTGTATTTGTTTCCATTATTTTAAACCAATCTTTACTTGGTATTTCTCTCAGTCCTGTGAGACATATTCCACCTAATCTAAAACTTTTAAGAGCTTCTCAGACACACACATGCCTAGCTAGTTCATCACTGATGACTGTGATGCTTTAAGTCTAGGATAGGGACAGGTTTCAGAATCTCATTGCTCTAGGAACCATGTGTGACAGGCAGAAGAGGACTATAACCCGAGCCCATAAGAATTCCTAAGATAAAAACTGAATAGCTCCTTCTAGTTTCAAATTACAACTAGTCTTCTACCTTTAGACTAATGTAATAATGTTAGAACAAGGTTTTCTAACCTTAAAACGTGGCTCCATCCCATATCCAATTCTGCTAAAAATAAACATAGAAAGATTTAGTCTTTGTTGAATTTTCTCAAAGTTAAGACCAAGGTACAACTGCCCCCTGAACAAGGAGTGGGGCCCTTAGAGGCAACAACCCTTGCACAGTTGAAAAGTCATGTAATTTTTGATGCCCCCCAAACTTCGTTGTCCTTCATTATTTAAGGGGGCTTAGTTCCAGGACACCCCAAGATACCAAAATACCAGAATATGCAAGTCCCCTATATAGAATGGCACAGATCAAATGCAAACACTCCGTCTTCCATATCTGCAGATGGAAAAAAGTCCAGATATTTACTGAAGGAAAAAAAAAATCCTTGTGTATAAGTGGACCCACACAGTTTTTTAAACTCATGTTGTTCTACGATCAACTATATGTTCTCAGAGGGTTCAGCAGCCAACGCACTGCCTCTCCATCTAACAGGTGCACCCTGGCTCAGTTCACAAAAAGCAAATGGGAGGAAGACAAAACCTTGTTTATTTCTTTAGCGGGTATCATTACCTGAGAGACACCAAACGGCAGATTAAAAAAATCCTACAACATATTTGTCTTAGTTCCTACGAGAAGTTTCAGTACCACCTTATATACTCCCCCAATACCAGTGTTTTTCAGAGTGGTCTTTGAGTCACCTGTATCTTGAAAGATATAAGGAGCTTCTAAACCCTCTCCAGATTCTGATTCAAAAGAGAGAACTGTACTCAAGCAAGAAATCTGCATTTTTAACTCCCCAGGTCATTTTTATGCTCAATATTTGGAAGTAGCTATTAATAAAAACTTTCACCTCAAATAAGAGAGCACTGAACACAAAAGGTAATGCTTATGCTTGGTCTTACAGCAATGAAGAAATGGCTACTAGAAAGAACATAAACAACTGGGAAAGCACAGGGTTAAAAGCAGATGCTATGAAGCCAGAATTCCTGTTTACAGTTCTATTCCACCATTCACTAGCTATGTGACACAGGGCAAATATGTCCCACTTTTCTCATTTGTAAAATGAAATACTACCACCTACCTCAGGGTTGTAAAGGCTAATGAGTTATTAAAGCTGTCAAAAAAGTGCCTGGAAAAATATTTTTTTAATTAAAAAAAAATATTTTGGAGTGCCTGACCCTTGCAAACACCCAAAAATATACAATACTTATTTAGAATCTTTGTGGCTAATGGTCACAAACACCTGGCTATATAGTTGTGATTCTTATTTGCTGAATCTCTGGAAGTTGCATCCTTATCCAAAGATACAGTACAAAACATAAAGGAATTAATATCTTGCATTGCTTAAAAATCAGGTGCTGGGAGATCCCTGATGGTGTAGTGGCTTAAGGCTTTGGCGCTGGCGCTGTCAGCGCTGCGGCCTGGGTTCGATTCCCAGCCAGGGAGCTACCCACATACCAAAAAGCAAAAAAAAATAAAATAAAATAAAATAAATCAGGTGCTTCTCAAAATGCAAACCAAGTAGAACTAACTGGTTCCAAAAATGGTATAGGCTGAGAGCAGATAATCTGTTTTCCAAATCTCTTTCAAAAGGACAGGAAAAGATAAAGTAAGTGGTAATTCCCAAACGTTTCATAGCAAAATAGAGCTACTTGTAATCATCCAAATCATCTAAGTTAAAAGTAAAGCAATTGAGTGGTTGGACTAAGGTACAAGATCATCCAATAAAGATACACTCATCCTGCTACTTTCTCTCTCTCATGATCTACCTTTAAAACAAGTTGATGTTCTGAAATAGGAATTTGGGTACAAATAGCAAGAAAAAAAAGTCCAAACATATGTAAAATGTCACTATACTAAAACTCATGTTAGAGTATTAGGACAGTGGATACTTTCAACAGTAGCAATGACTACTAAACAGACAACCTGAAATGAAGAGCTATAATGGGAAAGAAATATTTGAACTAGATCTGAACACAGAAAAAAAAAATCTCAGTAATAAAATGCAGAAACCTATTCTCTGGGAATAGAGTGGGCAACTCCCAAGGCAAGATTCGGGAAGATGTTTTCCCTCAAAAAGAAAAAAAGCCTTAATGCCCAAAATGCCACAGTCATGAATCGTATCAGCAAACAGATGTAAAGAAAATAAAGATGTCTGGGTGAGAGATGACCCAAATTCTCACGGAAGAAAACAGCCAAAGCTTAGTGCACAGAACACGGAATCCAATTTAGGCTTGCAGTAACTCAGGGGGCAGTTAACCAATTTCCAATAAGCCAAAAATCTCCACATAAAAAGGATTTAACATCTTGGAGAGCAGCTCTTGGAAACCCACGGAAGATAGATATTGAGAATTCAAAGAATTTGGGGGGATGGGAGGCGGTGGACGTGAGTCCCTTCTCCAGGATAAAATCATGTGACTCTCGGGCAAAGAATACCCAAGGAGCTTAAAGGGAGAAAGGGTCCTGGAGGAGGACCCTCAACACTCCGACAACCGGGGATTGCAGACAATGCACGTGAAGAAGGGGAGGGGCACGAACCCCAAAGCCCCGCAGGCCTCCAACCTGGTTTCTGCCCACGCACCAATCTGGGACCACCGTGCGGGGGCACTGTCGCCACGCCAGCGCGCGGGAAAAAACGGCAGCGGGGCCGGAAGGGGGCAGGGCAAACGGCGAGGGCGGCCCGCCGGGCACTTACGCGGCCGCTTCTTCCTGAGGCTTTCCACGCGCTGGCGGGAGACCGAGGTAGTGCCGCTGTAGGAGCCGGGACGGTCACGCCTTACGCCCTCCGCCGAAGCTGAGGCAGAGGCCCCGACCACGGGTGCCGACGCGCTGTTCGCCCGGCGCCGCGGCGGCTCCCGCCGCCGCCCATCGAGCCCCCCCGGCGCCAGCTCACGGGCTGACGACGGAGAGGTGGCGGCGGCCCTGCCGTGGCGCTCCATGGGTGCGCCGAACCGGCCTGCTCCCATCCGCAGCAGCCACCGCTGCCGCCCGAGCCAGGCCCCCAGCGCAGAAACCCCTTGTTGCCTCCTCCGCCACAGTCCAGCCGGATCCGAGGCGCACCCTCAGTCGGCCGCCTCTTCCGTTGCGCTAACGTGCAGCAAGCCAATCCCAGCAGGCTGAAGCCGGCCCAAAGTCCTCGTGCCCAATAGACTCCCTGACTCGAGGCGGA